>LSSL01004349.1:0-20521 GCA_001953115.1 Smittium mucronatum
AGAGGAGGACCATCTAGAAACAGGAGGAACCGATCGTTTAGCACAACTGATACATAGGTTAGCGCACAAGTCCAGAGTTCGACAGTCAGACGGATCTCAGCGTCTAACAGCTACTTGTAGGAAAGCCATTTCGATCAATTCCACGTTTGGATAGGAACCAAATTTTATTAATCCTGTTAGAGGTAGGCTCTGACTAGGAGCTCAATAGCTTCAATGAACTGTTTTTCATTGACAAAGAGCTTAATTCATGACTGCACGTAACCTCAGTCATCCAGCCTACTTGAAGCAATGCCAGGGGGGGTCTTTCGGTTGGTAGATTGAACCCTTTTTCTGTAGGTACGCAGCCGGTAGTCCGGCAGAGGAGCTTATTGTAGTTAGGATAATAGTCTTTTCTATACGATTTTTTCTTTTTTTCATATTTTTTAGTATAGTTTTTAATGACGTTATCTTACAATAAAATTCCGTGATAAAAAAAAAAAAAAAGGGATACTAATACATGGGAAATTATCTTTGAGAGCAGGCACTTTCGTACTAAATTTTTACTGCCTTCCTAATTTGGAAATAAAGAGTTAAGTAAAAGTACAAAATTACAAAAAAAAAACATCTATTGGCAAAATTTCGAAAATTTATTAGATTAAGTGATTTTCCGTTTATATTGGTTTGAAAATTTTATGATTTTGTTGTAGCCAATGGTTAACACAGTAAAAAAAAGTCCTGCCTTGAAAAGAATCTCCCACATAAATCGCGCATTAATATAGCCAATTATTATAAAGATTCATTTTTTGTTACCAATGATGCGTCTTTATTAAGCTGGGTGCTAAATACTGTTTATTTAATCGGAACATTTATATGATTTGATTCTCATAATATAACACAGTACATAGGAAAGATCTTTAGTGGGAATTCAGATATGGCAAGATTTTCTTTTTTAAACTAGGGGGTTTTATTATTGGGTTTAAAATCATGATTTTTTTTTTTAACGAGAAATGGTTTAAAATTATGATTTTTTTTCTCGTATGCTCACATTTCACCGAAAAAAATGAAGAAAAAGCTTATTTGCTAAAATAGAAACCCCAATGCATGTATTATTTTTTTTTTTTTCGCAAATCTGTTTGACTCCTCAGAGGTTAGTGAAATAGCCTCATTGAAAACATTTTTTAATATAAAAATCAAGCAGTTATATTATGGATTTTTTTGTTGCCAAATAGTATTTCAAATTCATCCAGGAAAAAAGGTATTTCAATGAAGTTCATCCGATTTTGGAGGGTTGAATCCGGCTAATTTTCCAATTTTGGGTTTCCACTTTAATACATATCTCTTCCCCTATAAAGGTTAAAAGGTTTCCAATTTTAGAGGATAATATGTTAGATTTGAAGTTAAGGGAAATGTGTTGAAAAAAAGAACATGTAATTTTGGATTTTATAAATATACCCCAACTTTAAACCAACAGAAAAAACAAAGATTGAGTTGGGTGTGTGCCTGTGGCTTCTTTATTTTTTCTACAATAGGATATTATATATAAAATTCATGACCACAGCCTTAAAGAATTATTCTCATAAACATCTTGCATTATTAACGCATATTCTCTAACCTGAATATAATGCGATCTAACCGGTAAGGCGTTGGGCCGAAAAGAATGTGCTCTCAAGTAATTATAAAATAAATTCCGGATTTTTTAGAAAATAAAACCAACAATTTCAGTTCCATCAAAGATTTTTATGCAGCTATTTTATTTTTCATGGGTCTGTATCAATTATCCTTTATTTTAATTTTCGGGATTAATTTAATCTGAATATACAAATACATTTTTTCAGGTAATTTGACTCTTTAGTGCTGTTGGTCAGAGGTGATCTTCATTTTTTGTTGATTAAAAAAAAATATATAAATTAGTATTTATATTGGCTTAGTTTGAAAAATCGTCGAATTGAAAAATTTATATCTCAATAATAAGTGCTAATCACATTTTTGGACATGAAGTGGGTTATATTTATATTTATATTCTAAAGAAACATAATGCTATCCAAAAACACTTATGGAATGATTGGGGGTATATAATTTTGATTTTATACTGATCATGTATTATTCCTCTTTTTTTAAACTGCATTTAATATGCAATGATTACTGGCCGGTTATAATTCTTTATTGTAAAGATTTGCACCCTCTTTCACAAAGAAAAATCAAATATTATAATTTAAAATGAAAAATATCACCCTGTGATTGTGAATCAAAGTATTTACAGGATATTAGGGGGTAGAGTAAACCGGATTTAATTATTGGATTTATTCTATATAAATACGACAATTATCCCACCCATATTAAAAAATATTTTTTCCAGAAATAAAACTTAATATTGAAAAACTATTTTTTTAAAAAGAAAATAATGACTGAAATGAATTCTAAAAAATCAAAAGGTATATTAATCCCCATTTTTTTTTCTTTCGGGTATTTAAGAAGTTCAAAATTTTAATCAAAAGCACTTTCTTTAATGATACAGTATTTATTTTATGCTGTAATAATTAAAATTGTATGTAACAGATATTTTATTTTGAAAATATCAATACATTAATCACAAAATACTCTTTTTTAAATTATATCAGTAATAAATAATGAATAGATCATTTAAATATTGACCTTAATAATGAGGGGAGCCCAAGTTTCAGCAGAAGAGACCATTCAACAACCACCAAATATTCAAATCTAGACAGGGCCAAAAAAGTAAATTTAAACGATGATGCAGTTGGAGGTTTTGAGTTTGGTGATGGGCATAAGAAAGCTGTGAAAAATGGGATTTTGAAAAAAATTGGATTTTTTTCATTTATAGCTATTATATCATCGATCCCAGTAATATTTTACTGCGCCAGTTATCCAGAATCCCCATTATTTAATGGAATGAATGATGAGATGTTTCTTGAAAAAAGGAACTTTTTCCAAAGTGCTGCCTACCTTTCTATATTGTTTTTTATGATGGTATTGACTAATCCGCTTATAAAATTCATTATATCAAAATCCATATATTATTGCGCTAAATTCATTGTTAAAGGGTCTAGAGAAAACATCGAATCAAAAATAGAGATAATTGAGGTAAGCAGAAAGATAGGCAAATTTTAGATGTTTTTCAATTTATTAACTTCATATCTTTATTTTAAAATATCTGCCATATAAAAAATTTAATTACGCAGTTTATTCGCACATTGGAGTCAAAGATGGCCATCTTTTTAACCATACTAATTGGAAACATAGTTTGGTTAATTTCTTTCACAAGGAATAGTTTGGAGGTTTTCAACCTTAAGGAAAATAAGGATTCTTGGAACCATAGATATTTTAAAATATTGATATTTGCGCTTGTTTCCTCTGGCCTTTTTCTTTTAGGTATTTAATAAGCAGGATTTATATACATATAAAACGTCTTTACTATAACTCTTTTATTCATAAAATAGAGTCCATAATCATGAGGAAATTAGGTAAAATGAGATAATTTACATTATCATATAAATCAACAAATAAAAATAGGATTTTCCATTTTTCTGTTTCTACAGCCAGTACATTCCACAAAAATGTATACAAGGACAGAGTATCAAAGCAAAAGAATGTTGGAAATTTCATTAAAAAGGTTGAATTTGAAGATAGAGAAGAAAAGGGACCATATTATCTTGAAAACAATCCAGAAACTGAACTAAACAATTTTGAAAAACGTCTTTTGAGGATGAACACGACAAAAAGAGAAAAGAACATAAATGCAAAAGCGATAAAGCATGCACATGTAGTATTTTACAAGATTTTAACGGATACTTTCCGCAAAGAGTTAATACCCGATGATTTTTTGGCTATTTACGAAGATCGAGAGGAGGCAATAGAGATGTTTAGACTGTTCGATCAAGACAATAAAGGGTCAATTAATAAACACGAATTTATTCAAACTTTTATTGAATATTATACTGAAAAGTGTATACTCATGGATGCATTTACTGATATGACTCAAGTCCTCGGAAAAGTTCACAAATTTAGCATAGCCATTATTATGGTAATCCTGATTATTTTCATATTTATTTTCATGACCATAGATCCCCTCAAAAACATCGCATCATTCGGAACATTGGTTATTGGTAAGCTTAATGAAGTTTTATTTCTTTTGCAAAAACCTCTACAATGAAATGAGTTTTTATATTTTTATGAACTCTGTGATCTTTTAATTACTGCTAGTAATTTTAATTGACGTTCTTTATTTTATCTTTTCTTAAAAAATTGCGGCAGCATGGAGTTTTATTTTTGGGAATTCGTGTAGGAACACATTTGATTGCTTTATATTCCTATTTATGACTAATCCGTATGATGTTGGTAAGATAATTTTTTTAAAAAAAAATCCAACAAACCTTTATATAACCCAAATGGCTTTCTTGTTTTATAGGAGACCATATAATGATAGATAACGATAATCTATTAGTGAAAAAGATACGGCTATTAAGTACAATATTTTCTAAAACGAATGGACAAACAATTATTATGCAAAACATTGTCATAATGGGAAAAAAGATAATAAACTTTAGAAGATCTGAAGAGCAAACAGAGAAATATGGTAAGTAAAATTTTATTAATTTAAAAGCTCGATTTTTAATCTGTTTTATTAGAATATATGTATGCCATTTTTAGTCATTGGAGTGAATTTTGACACACCAGAAGAACTCATTTCTAAATTATTTGAAAACATGGAATCATTTTTAAAGAAGAATCCAATAGATTACAAGCCCAAAATCATAGGGAGGTATGATGATATTTTAAACTGTTTGACATTGAATTTGGCTATTGGATTCACGTATAGAAGTAATTGGCAGTCTACATTAAGCTGGACGAGAGCAAAAAGTAATTTCGTGCATAAATTAAGGGAAGAAATTTTGGAATTAGGTATAACTTGTGTTTCAGGAGTGAATGTTGTGGAGTTGGTACAAAAATAATTCAGATCATTTTTCCTTCAAGAGCCTCGTTTTTGTTAATGTCTGAAATTGTGTATGAGTATCTGAAAGTATATCTTACATTGGGGGGTTTTTTTAGTATTGTAGTTTTTTTTTCTTCTTAATTTTAAATACATATTAATACACGTGAATGCCAATCATCATGTATATGAATTTGTGGTAGATGTTTAATTAATTGAGAATTATCTTATCCTCAGTCGTACACCTACTTGAAAAAAGCCAGGAGGGGGTCTTTTGGTTGGTAGACTTAACCCTTTTCCCGTAGGTACGCAGCCGATAGCCCAGAATAGAAGCTTATTGTAGTTGGGATAATATTCTTTTCGGTACAACTTTTTCTTTTTTCATGACTTTTTAGTGTTTTAAATGACGTTATCTTACAACAAAATTCCATAGTTAAAAAAAAATAATAATAATAATTGAAAAGGCTCTTCATGGGTTAACCGTTTCAAGGCTAGTGGTAAAAAAATGGATTTCATTTTTTACTTAATGCTATCATTGGATTAATAAAACTTGTTGGTTATTGGATAAATTGATAAATTAGGCCAATTGAAATCGTTAGTAAATACAAATAGGAATGAGGAGCAAATTTAGGTATAGAAAAGGGTATTCGGAGACGAGGGCGTGTTTATAATAAAGAAAGGTAAAATTATCAAGTAGAGATATAATGTTACCCTAAATCGTCATTGCCAAAAGGAGATTCTATTAAAAAGTTTGCGCTTTCTCGCTCTATCTGATCCTTTGAAGTCGTTACATTTCACTATGTATCTGTAACTTGTATAAAACTCAATTTAATAAAATGATTTATCAAAAAAGGTATATTGAGGTTGAGAGATAGAAAATCATTTTAATGACAGTATTTAAAATTTAAATCAAAGGCGAACCGTTCTACTTGGTATTTTTTTAAGCAAGGGTGCGGATAAAGAATTTTAAATATCAAGTATTTTATATGTATTTTGATCTGATAATGGCAATATAAGAATAGGATTTCTTTAACTCTGGTAATGGATAAGCTAATAGTGAGTTCGCTTTTTAATCTTTTCATGGTTTAATAATAGATTGTTTTTAGGACTATTCCACTTGCTTTCACTTTATCATTCAATGCACACCTTTTTTAAGATCCCATCGTGCTAAAAAATAACTTCACAAACACCAATTGACTACTCTCTGTGATATTTCTGGTTGTGATATATAATAAATCGGTTACTACCCCCATTTCTCGCAGATACAGTTCTGTGGATTTTATAAAAAAATTATTGACACACAAAACTTAATATTCTATCTCGGAGCATTTTGTAGCGAGTCTTTTGAGATTGGTTGATTTTGATAGTCTGCCAGTAAATTCTCTAAAAAAAATATCTTCAAAATGGTACGATAATTATCTAGTTAAAAAAAACAGAAATACGTTAATCCATCAAAATATTGCATGGATATTTCTCGAACCTAGTTCCAAATTTCACACCAGAAACTCCAATGAATGAGCTCACAACAATCTTGATCCTATTTAGTCTTCTCAGGTCCCAAATTTTATTTGTAGTCCTGATTAGCTAAAAATTGATGATTCGATTTAGATTTATTTTGGATAATAACCAATTAATCGCACTAATTCGTGGTACAAAAAATGATTCTAAACTTGTATCAGATTTATATTGTGGAAGCTATTTCACCCCTTTTTCCCAACGAGCTGGGGAATCTGATTTAGCTTAATAGTAGCTTCAAATGAGGAATCCCTAATTTACCAAAATTCTTGTTTTCGATTCGTGCACACACTATATACAAATGTTGGGGAAAATTCGCATCTTATTAATCCCTATTTGGGTGAAAAAAAAAGGAATATGGGGATCTACCCACTCTGTATACCATTCTGTTTTTTGAAGAGCTTTGTAAAAAGGATCGACATTCTATATCGATATAAGATTGCCCACTAATTATTCGATCACTACTAATCTCGATTCAAAAAAAGCGTTGTAGAAAATAAACACCTTTGGGAGCTAAACGTTCATTTTTAAACTATTGATTTGAGAAAAAAAAATAAGCTTTGTACAATGCCATCTATTGGCCACTTTATTGAAAAGTATACAAAAAGACATTGAATTGAAATTGAATACCTTTGATTTGATTTGATGAGTGACGTCGAGGCAACTAAATATAGGATATATGACATAATATTTGCGTAATTGTGTTACAATTACCAAGGATTTTGTTGTAGTTACGTTTGATTTTTGAGCTTTTCGATAAATGATTTGTTAATAGATAAACAATTTGAGGGAAAAGACAAACTATAAACGAGTCCTGAAAGGGATAATGACTTTTGTTACCCAGGAAGGCTATTGGCAGGTCCGGTTTTTTATTATCGAGAATCATGTTGTGTACAGACTTAACGTATAGGGAATTAATACTGGGCTAGTGGTATACAATTCACACTAATGATCCAACGGTTTATATACACAGCGACGGATATATATTGAATATTTTACTATTAGGCAATAGCCAACTGTACAATTCCGAACAATCCCCTTGTAGCTGACACATTACTATGCTTTCAAATTGTCATTCATTTTATTCTTGTGTTCCATCAATAAAACTATAAAACGGATTACTCTTCCCTGGTTGTCTAAATTAATCTTAAGCGCTTGGAATTATCGATTGATTCTTGAAGTCTTATAAATTTCAAATTGGCTCGTTCACTTGTGCGAAAAAGTTCGATTTACCTGAGCATACTGGTTGTGCCACTATCTGTATTGTTTATTAAACGGATTAAGCTTATTATTGTACATAATTTCACTCTAATTTTAACATAAATCTGGCATTATCTGAACATGGGTGAAGGAAACGATTTCGACAGTGCTCAAGGAAAGGGGTCGTCTGGGTACGGCGAGGGAGTTTTCAATGAAAAAAGTAGATTTACCTGGATTCAAAAATCCCCTAAAAGCACCAGAGGTCGGCGTTTACGATCTTCCCTCCTCCGAAGAATCAGAAACATTATTTTTATTTTGCTGATCATTGCTCTATTGCCCACTCCTTCTATCATTTACCGTTTTGCATTCCCCTCCTCTCCTTTATTCCCTCCTATTGATAGCAACATCGATGGAAACAAGGAAACGGCATTTTTTCAGAATTTATCCCATGTTGGAATTCTGTGCTCTATGCTATTTCTAATTTACTTCTTTGTATTCTATCTTTTCGACTTGATTCTGAAGTTTGTCATTTATCTAGTTAAGGAAGATGGTTCGCAAGATGTATTGTCAACTCTTGAGGATGTTGAGCTATTCCGTTCACTAAAACCTAATATAATTTCTTTCATACTGACTGGAATTGCCTGCATTGCCTGGGTTGCTGTGTTCTTCACCGAAAGTTTTAATGCATTTAACAGCACCCAAAATTCTGACTTGACTTTCAACCAATTCACTTTCAAATTATGGGTACTATCTTTTTTGGCAAGTTGCCTGTTTCTTGCCGAGTCTTTGATCATGGTCAAGCTGGCTGGGTCGTTCCATAAGGATGTTTATTCCGATAGAATCCAGCGCCAAAAGGATATCGGTGAAGCTATAAATCATTTCGACTCCCCGAAAAGATTGGTGAAAAACAATTACGTTGTAACCAGAGACTCTCGACTTAGTCCTAAATTGCTCAACAAATTATCCTTCTCTCCAAACTCAAAAAAAGACGAAACTGAAATTACTGTCAAGGGTATATATCACTCAAATTATGTATTTTATCGCATGCTTGGTGATAGCCCTAGGAAAAATCTTGTCCCCGATGATTTCTTGCCTTTTTATGATGATCGGGAAGAAGCGATTGACGCCTTCAAGCTATTCGATATTGATAATATTGGATCTATTTCATTACCTGTATTCCAGCAAACTTTTATCGAATATTATGTAGAACGTGGCTCCATCAAGAGTCTGTTTGGGATATGTCAAGCGTTTTGGGAAAAATCAAAAAGTTTCTACAGTATGTCGTCATCGCCGTGTTATTTGTTCTCCTGCTTATATTCTTAACTCTAGATCCCCTCAAGAATGTTGTTTCGTTCTCGGGTCTAACTATTGCTTGGAGTTTTGTGTTTGGAAATTCTCTGAAAACATCGTTTGACTGCTTTGTCTTCTTGTTCATGTTGCATCCATATGACGCCGGAGACCACGTTCTTATTGATAGTCGTAATATGGTTGTCAAAAAGATTCGACTCCTAAGCACCATTTTTGCGACTACTGATGGCCAGAACTTGACCATCCCCAATAGCGTAGTTGCTACCAAAAGCATCTTCAACTTCAGACGATCCGAAAACCAGTCTCAGACGTATATCATTGCCGTTGGTCTTGATACCCATCCCGATACTATCCAGGAACTGTTTAATCGAATGAGCCAGTTCTTGCTCGACAACCCCACTGATTATAAGCCCGGTCTCATCAAATCTTTTGACAGTATCGTTACCTGCTCGACTTTAAACTTGAAAATTGGGTTCACATACCGCAGTAACTGGCAGGCTATTTCTGTTTGGCTACGGACGAAAAGTAACTTTATTGATAGATTAAGCCGTGAACTCGTCGCTCTCAAGATTACTTGTTTATCTCAAATCAATGTCGTTAAATTAACGGGATCTGATGAAAGAAATCAGCCAGCACTAAACTTTTAAATTTTTTGCAATGTATACATTTCTTCATCTTGATATCTATATCTAATGGGTACAAAGCGGCTGGTTCGTTAGAGGGGAGGAGTGTTATCTGGGTGAAAATATTTTTCGATAAAACATTTTTCATTTGCGACTTGATATTTTTTGTACTTTTTATTATGGGTTTGATTTATTTTCTGGTAAAAAAAATCTAAATTCCCTTTTTATTTTGGCTGTTTAGTTTGTCTATAATTTGTATCATTATACTTGAAATATTTATTTTAGCGGACGGATCTTAATGTTACATTAGCATGATTAATTTTCAATTTATATCGGGGTTAAAAAATGTACCAGAGTAAAAGAAGCAATTGGACTTGAATACAAAAAAATCATGTAAAGATAAAGAAAAATGGATTTGAATGCAAAAAGGCAAACAATCGCGAGTCGAAAAGAATATTTCATGAAAGAACCAACGAGTCAGAGTTCTTACTGTAAAGAATAAAGGTGTCGTAAACGAAAAGGGCCCAGCATAAATCATCCAAATTGTAATCAGTAATTTTGATCAGTTCAGGAACTTTTTCAGATAATGATGGAACGACAAAGTTGACAATATCCGAAATGAAATGAACTGATTCCGGGTCCATGTCATCTATTGAATAGAGAGATAGTCTCTCCGATGCTGGTTTAGCAGCAGACGTGAAGTCAAACAGTGTTTTAAGAGCAAATAAACGGGGATAGAAAGGAGAGTTTTGCGTGATTGTGCAATACTGAATAAATATAAGGAATATCACTTCAGTTTCAATCTCCATTGCGTCTAAAACACTGCCAAATTCAGATTCTTGGATTGAATTTAGAGTAATCTGAATAGGTTTTTTCTGGTCTTCGTTCTTAAAGTCAGGGTTTGATATTATTAAACTGTATATTTGTTTCTTTTTTTCGGCATCTAGAGTTTTAACCATATATTGCGGTAAAAAAGACAGATTTCTATCGATTAGGATCTCATTTGAGTCCCTTAATAGTGAGTATTTGTGCTCTTTAAGAAATTTGATTCCATTTTCAAGAATTATCAACAAATCTAATATATGTATTAGTATCCAGATTAAATTCACTTATCTTTAATTTTATGGTAGACATATTAAATAAAAATTACCCCTTTTATATACCATGATATTTGCTACATTTGGTGAAGAAATATCGCTTGACAATTGGGAATCTAAAAGTTTTTTTCTTAACCTTTTTAATAGTACAAGTGTCGAATTGATCATATCTAGCTCGTTCCTAATGCTAATCAATATGAAGTCATCCTTGTTACCAAAACTGGTCCTGTTCTGCAGAATAGTATCAGTTTCTAATTCATTCATTGCTATTACCCTAGAAACCATAAGCAGTTCACTATCAACTTTTAAATTTGATATAAAGTAATCTAATTTATCTAGCGACAACGATTCTAGAATTTCTTTCTTTTTTTCAATACTGGGATCACTAAGGTAATTGAGCTTTACGTGGAAAAAATTGAATGGATTATCTTCTAAAACAAAGCCATATGCCACCAACACTATTTTGAGAATAAAAAATATATAAAGCACGCAATTAATAAGTCAGATATGGGTGGGCCTACATTCTTCGTTAGATTTGGGTCCATAATTATTGAATATTTCCTGCCCTGATTGTAATAAAACTAAATCATTAGTGAAATTGACAAATTTATTCTTAAACTCCCAACAAACAGGCTGTTTTGGCTTGTGGTTTGCAAAGTCGAGATATGGAATAAGAATCTCGGAATTAGGGATATCTGGATTCGGATCTATTAAATCTTTTATAAAAGCTCTGGATTCAAACACCGAATAAGCCCAAATAAAATTATCCCTGAAAGTTAAAAATCACCACAGGATAAAAAATGAAAGAAAGAAAATTTTAATAAATATTGGTTTCACTCTAGAAAAAGTCAACTCAGTACCATGTGTATACGGATAAATCTAGGTTCTTTTTCTTTAATTCGAAAATGAATTCTTCGTATAGCTGCTGAAGATCTTTCTTCCTTTCGATGGCTGAAAATTCAAGAGGAGTTCCTTTAAGAAGATCGAACTCCTCTTGGGTAAAGTTATTTGTACTAGAAAATCGGATGGGTAGTATATCTAAATAGGGCCACCAGAAGGAATTTTCTTTCATTAAGAATTTTTCGTAAATAAGGTGAGCCAGTTGAATCAGTTTGGAGTTATTGGTCTCAAAATTAAATGGAAGAATGCTCCTTGATCTTTCCAAAGTAAAAATTACTTCTTCAGGCACACTTAATATGTGGGTTTCTTTCGGGATGTCGTGTATAGCGTATATACCTACACCACTTTCCGGCTCTAATGGAATGAAGGAATAGTAAATAATTGAAAAATCAATAAAGTGACTTAGAACAAAAGATGGATACCTCTTCTCAAGAATACATTTCCAGACTCTATCCCAACCTCACTAGCCCACTTGATAAATGAATCGATTTTATCCATTCAAATTTAGTTATAAAAATTTAAAGTTGAGACAGAAAACGTTTTTATTTTAATGCATAGATAAAAACAAAGATCAAAATCAAGATCCCTACCAAAAAAGATAACCAATAGTATTTGAGTATAGAAGGGATTGGTGGTCTAAGATCAGGAAATGTCGTTATTGTGCAGCCAGTGGTAGTACTGCTTTTCGTGGAACTTTGAGGCTTCATCGGCTTTCTTCAACACTGTCCTGAATGATTTGTGGCGGAGCAAATCTAGAGACGTGAGCGAATCTGGGTAACTACGAAAATATAATATCAACTCCATCAACCTTTGTAAAATTCTAGAAATCGAAAACAGTAAGAGACAGAAATTCATACATTATGTATTTCGCATATAGGGGTTGCTTCCAATACTGCAAATAGTCCAAATAATTTATGAATTCAGGGCTTTCAAAGAAGCTCTGCTGAGCAAGGACTATTAAATAGCAATATATAAGTCAATTTCTGAAATCTTAGTGCACAAATATATTAACGGCTTAACCTAATCAACTAATTACTTGATAAATAAAAAATATAATCTTACAATTGAGATACCATGGATTGGCTAAACATTGGACAAACTCTAATTCCACCAGGAATCTTTCTGTTTCTGCATCGCGCCCTTTAGCACACGAACAAATCACTTTTTAATTCAAAGATACAATCTCAAATAGAAAGACAGAACTTAAAATAAATATCACCATTTTCGCCAGAGAGCGTTTGTTCTATGTTTTTTTCCGAAAATTTTGAGTTCTGTTCATCTATAGAATTATCATCATCCGTGCTGGGAAAGAGATTACTTTCTTCCATCTCCAAATCCTCGGCGACAATATTGGAACTTGACTCTAAATCACTCATGTTTCTTTTCAAAAAATACCTGTCTCGCGAATTGAGGCAAAAAAATTCAAGGTGTTTTTCTATTAAGTTAAACAATAATTATACAATTTTGTTAAGGATTAAGGCTTAGGCTCTTTCTTCATTTAAGCTATCTACAGATTAGTTTTATTGCTAAGCAACGATTTCAATAATTGATGTAACTAATTTCAACATAAAGTAGTTTTTGCAGTTGTATTTTTTCCTGAAAGCTTTCCCTATTTTCTCCACTTTACATACATTATATTGGCTATATATTATAAATTACATATTGCATCCAATACATTGATCCACAGCATTTCTAAATGAATTATTTAACCAATAGTGAAATTATATTTCTAGATAAATGTAATTAGTGACATTTAATAACTAATGAGCTCACATAGTCCAAATTTATGTTACCGGAATAGTTTAGACTTAGAGGGTGACTTCAGGGAGTGGGTTGGCTGACCTCTCGTTTAGCCCCTTTATGCTTTGTCCAATAAATGAGGCTTGATCCATTTTTCCAGATTGCACGTATAGACTTGAAATGGTGCCTCTCGATTCGTGCAATCAAGCAGTGTACTCAGTCATTTTGAATGGTTTTAGCTATGACGTTCCAAAAGAATAACACCCAATAGAAATCCATACATCAACTTTGGTATATATTTCACTGCATTAAAAAACCGTACCTAAAAGTAAACTATAAAATACTTTTTAGACCATATCCCAAGCTAGGAATAAACTACTTTGACCATTCTATACACCTTTTTTAAGTAGAAAATGACGTCCGTTGGAACCGGTGTAAGCATGTTTCTTTTTTTTTTCTCAGTACTACCTTTACATTCCCTATAAGTTTCTTCCATCTTATTTAGTACGATCTTTCCGTTAGTACTTATTCTCCTGATGGTAGATTATTCCAAGTGGAATATGCAGGCAAAGCAGTCGATAACAGTGGGTAGCTGAAATCTCTTCACCATCTTTCCTATTTTTTTTTCTCATTTCCCACATCTTTATTATTCCCATCACTTAATTGAATTTCCTCCTTTGTGTTTAAAAGAACTACCATAGGTATAAGAACAAAGGACGGCGTAGTTCTTGCTGTAGAAAAAATCATACCAACCAAACTCGAAGTTCCCGGATCTAACAAAAGAATTTTCTCTATCGATAAGCATATAGGCTTCGTAAGAATTGTGTTTTCTTCTCAATCTTCTTTTCTTTATATATAAAACCGATTTTAAATTAGGCCTCTTCCGGTTGGATGCCCGATGTTAAAGGTTTGGTTGCTCGTGCCAGAGAGGAGGCTTGGGAATACCAAAAGCTATATAAAGTGCCTACCCCTTCTAAAATTTTGGCTGAGAGAATTGGCATGTACATTCAAGCCTATACCTTGTACTCCTCAGTAAGACCTTTCGGTGCTATGCCGATTATGGCTAGTGTTGACAAGGATGGTCCTCAATTGTATATGTTTGAAACCTCTGGTGCCTATTATGGCTATAGAGGTTGTGCTACTGGTAAAGCCAAACAGCTTGCTAGAACTGAACTCGAAAAACTTGATATAGATTCCCTTTCTATTAGGGACGCTATTAAAGAGGCTGCTAGAATGTAAATTACTTTTCTTTCATATTAATTTTATCCGTTATAAAATTTACCATTTTTTTCGTTGAAAAAATTCAGCATTTATACCGTCCACGATGATAGCAAAGATAAGCTTTTCGAATTAGAATTAGCTTGGGTTTCTCAAGAATCCGGTAACGTTTTCTCTAAAGTCCCTCAAGATATATTTGACGAGGCTGTTCAATACGCTAAGGTATATTTATTGATTTTCTTTTCTCTTTTTTTCATTCTAAAGCTACATTATTTCAAATTAGAGAGCCAACGATGACGATTCCGACGATGACGATGATTTATAATCTATTTCTATACGTCTTTGTACTATTCATAAACGATTTTAATAAATATTTTCATTTTTCTTAATTGATTCTACACGTTCAAGTTTAGGTTTTTTTTATTATATTTATACTTCATAATCTGTTGCGGCAACTACAACTCAACTTTTGTTTGTCACTCAAGTGATATTTAATACCTCCAGTCCAATGTTATTTTAATCATTTTTAAACACAATTTCGAATGTACACTCAAAACAAAAGTCGGTTTAAATCTTTCAACCACGACTTAAGAATTGATGAGCCTTTAATTGATTTTCTATTAATTACCATTGATCGCTTGAAAATTCGCTTATTATTTTTTCAAACTTAAATAAATGCATACCTGGTTTCCTTATTAAATATATACTCATTAATTTATTATTCTTTATTATCATCGTGCTATAAATGTAATTAAAAACCTAATTTTAAAATTATAAACCCCATTTAAAGATATTTATTAAAGTGGAAAATTAATATAACCTTAATCAATAAGATATTAATTGTAGTTTGTGACATCTTGCTATTTACCAGCATGTCTATTAATTTATTTTATAATGAGGTTAATTGATATTTTAGTTTTGTACACCAATTCTACTTTTTGTAATGAGATTCACTCTGATAATATTGCGAATTAACTAACTTGTAAAAAAATCCGTATTTAGTAAAATATTTCATGCTTTCAAATGTCAATAACTTTAACTTCAAATAAAAATCAAAGAAGAGATCTTTGGATAGATAATTATTCATTCTCTAAAAACTTCATTAAAAAAAATTGATTTTTGATTATTTTTTTTTTGAATTCGCTTGGCTTTAGTTCTAGTTTTCAAATCCATCGAAAAATCACTAACTGGTGTAAAAATTAACTTCGATTTAAAGATATTAATTGTTCTTCATTTTTCCTTAAAGAAACGAAAAACATAAGCTTTTAGTAAAAAAAAGAATGATATTTATGAATATTGTCAACTTTTTTTACTTTTGGAAATTGTATTTCAGGTATTTCATTTTCTCTAATCCTATTCATCAAGTGTATTTGTGAAGAAAAAACCCCATCTTTGGTATTTTTTCTGTATTAAATAATATTAGTTTAATATCTTGAGTGTTGTTTTTTTTACATTTTTACAAAAGCCAAGTAAATTCATAAATTTAAATGTTGTAATTGTTAGTATTTTTTGAAGATAAAAAAATTCTATCGGTAAATTTAAAAATATTTATCTTTATTTTTTTTTGTTTTTTTTATTGGAGGTTATTGCTGATAAACCCAGCATTTTTGCTACCATACTTACACTATCACAAATCATTGATGTTTTCTTAATTTCATAATTAAGTCTCAATAAATAAATATATATACATTAGAAATCAATTTCGCGCTTTTATATGTGCATTGGAATTACTCTGTGCCGATATATATCTTTGTGTTTACCTCCAAAAAAAAAAATGGACCTGAAGCTAAGAATTCGGATATTTATATTTATTTTCGAATTATTAGTATTTTAACTACACCACAGCACTCTTACATTTAATTTTAAATAAAATTGAAAATATTAGCTCGTTAAAAAAAATCGATATTAGACCTGAAAAATGATACACTTTTTTATCATTTTATTACTGGAAATCGCAAACCAAACTATAACCCTATCCATAACAAGTCGGATTTTTGAAGAGCACAATGAAGCTTCCTGCCAAGATTTCCAGTAAATTGTTACCATTTATTATATATTTGTGTTACATCTTCTTGGAAAGCATTAAATAGATGGGTTTTTTGAGGGGGGTGGGGGGTATAACTGTATTTTATTGGAATCCTAATCTTTGGCTCTTTGAAATTGTCATCTTTTAATAAACTAGATATAGTTTGCCTTCAGTTTTTTTACCCCTAAGAGTGAAATACCTTGCCATGGTTTAGGGTCTTAATAGTATACTTTTCGAAGTACACTAGACCAAAATTTCACACAGAATTGTACTATTCTTGGTTGGGAGTAGTGGAGAAAGCGCACCGCGATTCGGAGGACAGAAAATACAGAGGAGAACCATCTCGAAACAGGAGGAACCGATCGTTTAGCACAGCTGAGATATATTCTAGTGCACAAGTCCAGCGTTCGACAGTCAGACGGATCTCAGCGTCTAACAGCTATTTGTAAGAAAGCCATGTCGATCAATCCCACGTTTGGGTAGGAGCCTAATTTTATTAATCCTGTTAGAAGTAGGCTCTGACTAGGAGCTCAGTAGATTCAATGAACTATTTTTCATTGACAAAGAGCTTAATTCATAACCGTTAAAGCCTCAATCATCATGCCTACTTGAAGCAATGCCAGGGTATTATTTGGTGGTTGGTAGATTGAACCCTTTTCCCGTAGGTACGAAGCCGGTAGTCCGGCAAAGGAGCTTATTGTAGTTTGGATAATATCCTTTTCTATACGCCTTGTTCTTTTTTTCATATTTTTTTAGTATGACTTTTAATGATGTTATCTTACAATAAAATTCCGCGATACAAAAAAAAAGCCTTCGGTTTTGTTTTTGTTTATATAGCATCGCATAAACTACATTTTTTTTTGCATTACGGTCTTCATTGTGACTTTTTTCGGTGGATTACGATAATATTATAATTTATAGTACAGATTCTCCTTCATTAAAAATAAAGGAAGGTACCTGTCTCAAAGTTACGTTTTTGGTTTTTTTTGGTTTTTTTTGTTACTAACAAGTTATGTTTTAATCCGAAAAAAATAGAAAAAAATTTTTAAAGTTTTTTTATTATTCTTTACTATACTATACTTTTATTTTATTTTTTGTTATTATTGTTAATCTGAATTTATTTTGGAAATAATTTAAGGATTTCTCGCTCAATGTACTAAATATTTATATATTCATTGGATATAATAATTAACTACATGTTCAATTAGACCGGAGATGAATTCTAGTTAAAAAAATGTTTTATTCATTCTTCTCTTTTCTTTATTCCTCTAGATTCCTTCCATCCTTCCCTTGTTTAATTAAATATCTCGCAAAAAATATCTCCTCTCTCATTAACGCATTATATTGTAATCAAATGAGCCTTTTACATTTAAACACACGCGTTTCATATTTATTCGTTGAATTTTAGAGTATTTGGCAAATCAATTATACATCAGGAAACCATTCATCTAAAAATTTAAATATCAGCTGTGCCTATATTTTTTCATTAATTTTTTTTTTCACATTATTTGATTTTTACTTATTTATTAGTTACCTGCTTTAATTTTTTATACAATTAAATTTAACGCAACGATTTACCTATTTAATTTCGGACTACTTTTTTTTTAGGTAAGATAATGAAAGTATACTAATTTATTTTAAAATCGCTTAAATTTCTTGAAAACATACTAAATTAACTAAAATCATGCTAATTTTCCTAAACCAATACAATATTGATGTTACATGGGGCGCATTTTTGCCAAGAGATTTACTAAAAACATACTAATTTTCAATTTCACGTTTTACTTTTCGATAAACACGGAATATTTTCAGCGTATTAAAATAGAAAATTAGAGCAGAATAAAAACAAAAAAAGCGAACGAATCAAATCTAAAATTAAAGTAAGCATTATTTTTTTCAAGAAAAAAATTTCTAAATAATATTCTAAAAGCATAAGTGTCAGGAAAAAAAAGTGACTAAGTTTATATATTCTTAAATTTAAATTTTGACGTAGAATATAAGTTTAAAAATATTTAAAAAATTGAATGGGATGAGCGAGATTCTACACATTTTAATAAGTATAAGCAAAATATGAGAATAAAGTAATCAAGAGGTTTAAAGAATCACAAAACTGTATTTATATATGCGATAATATAATAAAACGCGAGTGCCCAGGTGATATGAGGATAGATAGATACTACTATGGAATAATTTTATACTATTTCTCGAAGAATCACAATGAGATTTGCACTCCATCTGATAAAAAAGACATCAAAAATAAAATTATAAAATACAGAGAGGACAGTCTAGGTCCGTACAGAACTAAAAAAAAAAAATTAAACTCAAAAAATATAAACGTTGACATGCGAAAATTTTATTCCATTAAGGGGAAACCAAGCTACCAAAAAAAATGAACATAAATTTATAACAACCCAAAATTTTGAAGAAAAATGTAAATATATGCTAAGCTCCAAAGATACAAATAAAACACATTTTTCTGAATATTCTTCTAATCACAATGGAATAAAATGTATAGCCACCTCAAAAAAATGATATATTACCTATCTATGACTTCTGATTTACATTTGGATTCGAAATTTAAACTAGTTAATGGAGTTTATCCTGTTATAGTTGCAGGTGTAACTGATGTAAATCTATAATTTGTTCCTGTAGTGATAGCCTTAATAAGTCGTGACAATGAAGAAGATTACAGCTGGATTTTAGAAAATTTATATTCTGAAGCAATTAAATTAGTGTCAAATTTTTTAATTAAAAATTTAATTTCAGACTCCGCGCCTCAAATAACAAAAGATATAACAAGATTTTCTTTCAAATCAAGAGAAAAAATTGTTGGTTTCATGTTTCGAAAAACATCAAGAATTTAATTTAAAAAAAATCTGGTACTTTTGGAGATTATATCTATAGAGACATATAAAAAATTCAAAAAAGTGTTACAAAAGATATTTTCGAGCGTTCAGATATTCTATTTGTGAAAAAATGGAGAAATTTCATTCTTTTATCCGATTTTTTGGATGGTTTTGAGAAAAATTATACGGAAACAACGAAAATTGGTATGGAGGATACTCTCTGTTTGGCCCCTTAACAAAAAATGCTTTAGAGGGATTTAACAAAACGATTAAAGAGAAATTTAAAATATATTATGTATATATTTTCTGAGATTTTAAATTTTCTATAATTGTCAAAAGAAATAATCAATGATTCTATAGATTTTTATACTTCACATTTCGGGGAAATAATTTATACTGAAATTTCTTTTTTAGAAATGAAAAAAATCATATTTTGGAATAGTCAGATCCACTGAGGAAACAGAAATTTATTTATTTTTCAGAAAAAAATTTAGATGCATCAGAATTGCATGAAGTTTTAGGGTTAATTAACTCAATGAAATTCGAAAATTTCGATAAATTAGTAAATTTTTTCGAAAAATATATTTTTATATCATCAAAAATATATCCTTCAACATATAAAGATGTTTTTTGATTGTGCTCGGATTTTTTTTACAAAAAAATAAAAATGTTCACATATTTCATTTTATTAATGAAACAAATTTAACTGATTTAATTGACATAAATCTTCTTGGTTAGCGGAAAACAGCAGGTGACCCAGAAAAATCAAGAAGAAGTCAGCACTAAGTATAGAACTAGTATAAAATTTTTCATTTATACTAAAATTTATTATTTTACAATATATTAATAAATTAAATTATAAAAATAAAAATTCATTCGTATTATTTATCAATTTAAATCAGTAATTTTACGTGAAAAAGGATAAATATATAAATATGATTTAGGTATAGATGAGAATGGAATAAGATATATGGGATGGGGGATGCGGAAAATTCAATTGGGAAAAAGACAAAAGCTGGACTGGTAAAAGGGAAAAAGGAAAGGGGGGACTGGGAAGTGTGGACAGGGGAAAGGGGAAAGGGGAAAGGGGAAAGGGGAAAGGGGAAAGGGGAAAGGGGAAA
>LSSL01004353.1:0-10076 GCA_001953115.1 Smittium mucronatum
TATCTGGTCAGCTTTAAGCAGCTGGCTTAGTTTCGATAATTCAAAAAATGGTAATAGAAATAAACATTTTTTGATAATTTAATTCAAAAAATTTATTGGCTAATTCAATTAAAAAAATCTAATGGAGAGAGAGAGTTTTCGGGGATTAGTTAGAGTTAATTTATAATCTCATAGTCAAGAAACTATCAATAGCTCCTGAATCAATAAGACATAATGTACCAACATAAAAATTTGAAATATTTGGAAATTTTTTTATTGAAAAAAGAAAATTATTGATAGAAAAGCTAATTTACGATAACTTATTTATAAATTTATATCCCAACAGTAGCTTCGTATTTACTACTGGGATATGTTTTTTTCCGAAATGAATTTCAAAGGAAAATCAGGAATTATGTGACCAGGTTGTCCACAGTAGAGGCAGAGTCCCATTTTTCATCTCCTCTTTTTTCTTCTTGGTTGAGTGGTGATCGATATTGTGAAGTGATGGTATATATTTTCATTGGGTGATACCAAATAGTGTTTGGATTTGATTCTAATGGTAGGATTAGAAGTTGCTGGCATATTACTGTTATTAGAAGTGAATACTGTTTAGGAGAAATAATGTCTATGTTATATATGGGAGAAGAAATCATGGTAGTTTTGACGCAGCATATTTTGGCTGGAGAGGCTACTTTCTATCACGAGTGCAATATCGATATTTCTTTCAATTTTTTCTGGGAGATCGTTCATTATCATAAAATTTATACCATCCCCATTTAAGTCTCAAAAATTTGTCTAAAAGGGATAATTGGTCGTAACCACTGTCTCTCTCTAGAGTTCAAGAATCCGCTGCGTATGTTGCTACAGATATGGTACCTTGGCGAAATTTTTTGATTTGACTACGGGCTCTAATTCCATTTCCGATTTCGGATAAATTCCTTGAAAACTCTTGAAAAAAAAAGTTCAAACGACTAAATTGCTGGTGAGATATCAGAAATTAAGTTTACAAACCAAATAGAAGCAGATACTGATAAGTGCGCACCCACATAAAATATTCTGTTTATTTCTTCGTTAAAGACCTCTAGTACTACCCAGAAATATAAATTCATATTAGATACAAATTCCTGGTAGTTAAACGGGCTCCCGTAACATCGAACATCATCATGGAGTCTCAGAGGATTTTCCTCGGGATATTTTTATAGCTGGTGCGGCTGAGTTTTTTGGGAAGATCGGAAATACTGGTGCTTGATCTAGCTCTAGTAATGCGTTTTTACTATTTTGGTTAGGTTCAAGTGACATTTACGGGCCATTGTTCTAAACAAGTGTAGCCCCCAGACGACCTTGTTTATTTTCAAATAAAAATTATCTTGATGTTTTATTTATTCAACGGTTATTTATGGTTTATGGATTCTAAATATTAGCTAGATAAGTTAAAAAAGGAGAGTAAATTTATATAATAGCTAAGATATAGCTGTTTTTGTTTAAAATGATAGAAGTTTTCAAAATTTGAGTATCAAGTTTTATAAAAGAAAAAGTTAAGAAAAATATAAAGGAAGGAATAAAAAAACTAAATTTAAAAAGCTTAACTTCCCAAAAGTGGGAGGTTGGCCTTCTATTTATATCTCTACGGAATCTGAATTATATTCCATAAATGAAATACAGGGGTAATGGAATCCAAATTTAATTGGGCTATTACAGCTAAAGAGTTCACTACCTGGGATTTGGCGTCTGTGAACCAACTTTGTTAAGAGACCTTCCTCTTTTTTATGCTAGAGGCCAATGTACCCACATTTCGGGACCTTAAAATGAGATTCAGAATTGATTAATTTCCCTGTATATCATCATTCAGTTTGGAAATTAAGCCTTATTGGAGAAGCCAATAGTTAAAAAATGGATGAGACGTACTAGCTTGCGAACGAGTTTTAGTGGTTAGATAATGCTGTCAATTTATTTTCGGTATTTTTATCAATTTTACAAATAATGCGCCTCCAAATTTTCTGGCGTGTGACAGAAGGTAGTATATTTGGAATGGATCAGTACTGATTCGCCTAAAAAATTTCATATTTGCATGGATTTTAATATTTTTAAGAGCTCTTTGGGACTTATGTGCGTCGATTCCTCTGAGAGACTCCATAATTCAGAGTAGAGGTTGGCTTTAACCGATATCCCTCTATGACTTATCGCTGGAATCAAAAAATATCTCTAGATCCTGCGACTAGAGAAGGATAAAAATAATTTTTCATTTCTTCAGTTCTCCCTTCCAGAATTATTCCATCTATATCACCGGTAATGATAATATTACTGTTATTTTACACAATTTCGACGTCAAACGACAATTTTTATCCGATTTTAGAAGTTTTATTTTCATTATAAAATGGTTAAAATTAAAAATCGTAATTTCTGAGCCTTCCATGTTTAGCTCTTCAGGATTTTTAGATATACACTCTAATTTTCAACAGCTTGCTGGCATGGCTGCGTAATTTCTCTGACCTAGGATCACAGTACCTTCAAAATAGTTTACCATGAGCTTATTCTCATTCTTAGATGCGAAATTGACCGTGAAGAAGCGATAATCGACTTCTTCGAGTTGATCCTGTAACCCAATTTCTTAGCTTAGAGTAAACCTGGCAAGTTTTGATGGAAAAAACCTCATTTGAATGCCTCAAAATAAGGATTTCGTCTAAATATGCGGAGATACTGATCATCTGATACCAAGAACATGTTAGTATCGATTGAATAGTTTTGGTAAAGGTGCAGGGGGTGGTGAAATATAGTCCAAAATGGTGGACGCCAAACTGGTAAGACATGCCATTCAACCAGAATCTGAGGCAATTCTTGCATGAATTGTGAATTGGAACGTGAATGTAATAATTTCCAAATCTAAGACATCATGTTATATTTCATGCCTAAACTTACTAATTTTATTTCCAGGATATTCATTTTGAATCTCATTTCTTCCGAATGATCATTTAGTCTCCTCAAATTTAGTGCCGATCTGAGACCTCCTATCTTCTTGGGTATCACAAAACAGTTGCTGTAAAACATAAGGGAACTTATTTAACCTCTAAAATTTCTATCCTTGTTGAGAACTATTAAATCTTTCTACATGTTACATTTTTTAATTCCATTTTCAGTATCCTTTTTTACCGGTGTGAGCAGGTAGTAAGCGATGAGAAGTACAAACAAAATAACCATGGAGGGCGTATGAAAAGCACTATTGGCTCCAGTTCCATCTTATTTTTAAAGTTTATTTTGATGGTCTTTCGGCCCGAACTATCTTCCTTTAGCTAATAACCATTGCATCTATATTGAATTTTCATTTTCATCGATGAAAGATTAGGATGAAAGAGCTTAGAACATTTATCGAGATTATTTCTCTCTTTTCCACAATTTTCCGAAACTAATGCAGTCTATTAATGCAGTTCATTCCGCTTTGAACATAGATATGTGCTCACCTACTGGAGGGCCAATTAGACTCTCTTCTGGAGACCCTCTCTGCATCATCACCCCCTAGCATTTTTTTGATTTCTTTGGTGGCGATAGTTGGAGACCGATGATGGATGCAGCTGAAGGACTTCACACTATTAAAATATTTCTGCTTACGGTTTACTGTGTAACCGCAGCCTGCTGACTCTTGCAAAAGGGCTGAACGCGTCTCTTTCAGTTTTTAATTTTCTTACTGGTCAGGAGTGCAACGAACGCGTCATTTTCAATCAGAGTCTTGATAATAGCTTGAAATATCAATTGAGCTTTCCTGAAGAGATCCAAATCATTTTTCCGACAATTTTTCATATTTTGGGTAGTCTGTGTAGCGATATCGGATAGCAGGAACCACATGTTTTTTTAAAATATAACGTCAATGTTTTCAGTAATACTAGCCCCTGGATTTCTAGAGTTTTTTATATAATTAGAAATCAACCGGGCTAGTTTCCAAAACAAGATTAGTCTGTATTTTTTTTCTTGTTTTTATTTAAAAAATATAATAACATTACAAAAAATATTTGAAAAAGTTTGAAAAAATGAAAAAATTTAGAAAAATATCTCATCCTACACCCCCTCACCGCTCTAGTCGCTTCTTAACCACTGGAAATTGGTTCAAGGAAGATCAGTCCATATTGCGTGATGAATTATATCAACTTTCCTTACCTCATTTGAAGCTTGGTTTCATAATTTAAGAAGAGTTTAATCCATAGAAATTATTTTGGAGATGTATAAATAGTCTTCTTATTGCTATTTTTTGGGATGTACACGCTTTAAAGATCTTAAAATATTGAATAAAGTGTTTTTTTTGAGTTCGGGAAATGAAATATGCTCTGTAATAGAGATAATCATGGTTATATGAGGCTCATCTTCTTCAGCTAGATGTTCTCTTGTGTGTAGCAACTTTTCTATCAAAGCTATAAGCTCCTGAGTTTTGGAATATGCTTATTCAGACATGATTTATATACTATAATCTTAAAGATTTTTATGAGAAAACACTTTATTAAACCAGTGGAGTAGCTTTTCTAAGGAAAAAATAACAATGATATTACACATTCAAACTTAGTACAACAATAATTAAAAAAATTTAGTACATTTCATCCACTTAATTTTATTGGATAGTATTTTCTTCATTATTATTGTCTAATAAGATATTACACCTAATATATTTCCACTCCGAAGTATAATATCACAAATTTGTCTTCGGGTTCTGGGACTTTACCCCATTGAGAAGTTTTCAAACTTCTCAGAAAACTACTTAATCATTCGCAATCCTCTGAAATCAAAAGTTTGAAATTTTTAATAATTTTCATTATTTTTGAAGATTTAAAAGATTTGAAAGTATCTTATCTATTAAAGTATTTTGTAATTGATTAACCCCTTTAGGGCGAAGACTAATTAAAATTATATGAATATTTTGGTCATATTAAGTGTTATCATCTTTTATTAAACAATACACCTGACTTTCAAAAAAAAATTAAAACTCTTCTTAAATTAGTGAAACTAGAAGAAATATGGATATTCGTGGAAAGTACCATATATTTTATACTTATCATCTTTTGCAATGTGTTTGGTCTGATGGGCAGGACCAATATGAAAACATTATTTATATAATTTTAATTAATCTACGTCTTAAAGGGATCGATCAATTAAAAGTTATACTCCATAGGGTTTTCATATTATGTCAATCCAGAGATAGCACCCCAGCAATAATATTAGTTTCAGTGCTACGATTGAGGCGGTAGTAAGTGTCGGGCATGTCTTAATTCGACCAGAACACATGTGTGACTATATTATCCCACGATATCCCTGATGTAGCTGCTAATGTCGCTACAATGACCTTTGCCTTAGGTATGGGGGTATTTGAATGGCGTGTAATAAGCGCTGAAAATGAGTGTATATTCCTTGTAATACTATCCACTGATAATGCTGGATTATGTTTCTTTTTGTGTCTGAATAATCTCTTAAAGATAAGATCTCTATTATCTGCGTGTGATGTTGGACACAGTTTGTAAGCCACCTTTTTCCTATAAAAAGAATATGCTACTACTGAGCATAGTGTGGGGTTAGTATGTTGTTTAATTTCGAACGGTCGCTCTATAGGCTTACCGTTATGCTTGTTCTCGGAAACCACTATTACTAATTTTAGCACTCCATTTTCAATATTTTTTTTAGAGTCATCCATCCTATGAATGTCGCTCGCTCTTAGAAATCCATATATCGCAAATTTCCAACACAATTTTGAGTTATGATGAGGAATAAACAAGTCTTCGGTTCTTTCCTGTTCTCTCAATTTTAATATTACTGGTGAAATATTAATTTTTGGTCTAAAAATGACTTTATATCAGTTTCGCTAATGGCTTAAAGAAATATTTGGAAGCATCTTGCGTTATCTACAGCTTTGAAATCTGATAAATAACCCTTTATAGCTGATTTGTAGACCTTGATTGTATTTAAACTTAGCTTTCTTGTCAAAAATATCTCTTCTAAGTAGTTTACAATATGGGTTATTTGCACCGGTGATCCATTTTTATTAATGATGTGCCAAATTAAAAAATTTATTTTGCGTAGAAAGGTATCTGTATCTACGCTTTGCTGTTCATTGGTTTTACCGGATAACTTCAATGACAATATCCGTTAGATCTTGGACTTTGAAGATGTACCACTGATCCTCTAAACCAATAGAAATCAATACTTGTTGTTGTAAAGTGGAAATTTTCCGCTTTCTGGATCTGGAGCTACCTTCTTTGCCTGAAGAAGGGGTGTTTGTTCTATAAAGAGCCGAATAAGGTCTGGGTACTATGCCCAGGTCTTCTAAAATGGAGTAACTATAGTAATTTAAGACGTTCTCATATAACCTTGCGGACTATTTGGGATATTAAATTACATGGTGGGCAGAAGTAGAGGTTTAGTCGCCCCGCACAGTTGTGATTAAGAGAATTATGATAAGATGATTTTCTTTCGAGATAACAGCTGTAGTAGTTTCCTACTTTCTTTTTGTAACATGAGGCATACATGTCTACATAGTGTGTCCCGTACAGATCCGTGATCACTTTGAATATTTGGTCTGTCAGTGATCATTATGGTTAAGCGGTCAATCTGCTTAAAGAATCTGCGCGATTAATCAAAGATAGAATGTTTGTAACCTTTGGATGGGTATATTTCTTAAGGCAATGTTTCCATATTCGTTCCGAGATCTCCTATAAAATTGAAGAGTCTGAACCACTAAATTTTTTGACGAATGGAAGTGCCCTTGTATTGTCTGAATAGACTAATAACGATATCCCGAAAAATTTATTGAGTCTCAGTGCAAAAAATATCGTTAGAGATTTATTGGCGTTTATTTGAATCAAAGCCTCAAAATAGACTCAATTTGCCTGAGTAGGATATGGATTCTATAACTAAACCCCATGCCGTGTCGCTGTAATCTGTTAAAAGCCCGTTCTCTAGATTTTCTGGGAGAAATGAGAGAAAATTTCATGCCTTCAATCTATTTATCCAAAATATCAGATTTTGAGTAGCGGGTTCTGTTAGAAACATGCTCGATTTCCATGTTTGAGTTTTTACTGGTAATTATTCTCCAATTCTATAAGTATCCTCAAAATCAATCTCTCCAGGAGAAGGGCTAAATATACGTTCTACGCCTTTCCAATCGAGCTCGCAAGATATTTCAGTGTCGTTACTCTGGCTTTCAAATTTTTTTCTTTTCTTCTCAAATACCTGATATTTGAAGAAACTACCTTGAGAGTCATCCCATGTGAATTTATAACCATTCCCAGGTGCGATATGGTCTGAGAAGGTGCTAGTACTGATTTTTCTTGCTTTTTCTTGTATTCTAGTTCCAAGGGCTTGGTATTTACTATGTTAGTGTTCATAACACATTAGTATTCAATTGGCCAATTATAATCAGGTCGTCTAAGTAAGCTGAAATGATTATTCCTTTCGTACTTTCCCGTGATAATACTGGAAGAAGGACTTTATTAAAAGCGTGTGAGCTCAACGCCAGATAGAAGTGAAGCACCCTGAATTGATAGGCCCTTCCTTTCCAGAAGAGTCATAAGAATGTCTTTCAAGATTCGTGTATGAGAATATTTATGAAAGCATCCTCCATATCAGGTATTTCATTTAATTCGACCTTTGTATTAGTCAGTATATCAAGAAGAGAGACTCTATCTTGAAGTTCCTCCTTCACAAACGAGTGTTTAAGCCCCTCTAGTCAAATACTGGTCTGAGGCCGCCTGGCCTTTTCGGGATAACGAAAAGGCTGGTGTAGAATCCAGGGTCTTTGAACCGGACTTACTCCATCTATTTATTCTACAAGAGTGATGATATTTCTTTTTTCAGATTCTCGCAGATCTCTGGAGTGATATTCCGTTTGCTGCGCAATAAATGCAGCGTTAGCGACGGCGAACCTTTATAGTCTTTTAGTAGTTGAGGGCCTGTTCTGGATGGTATTCGACCGTTCAAACAGTAAAGAAATACAAAAAGATTTATTCGGTTCTCCTAAGAAGATGCGGTTAGTTTAGGATTTTTTATCGGGACCTTAAAACCCTTCCTGATAATTTCCTGGACCCATTGATCGTTCGAGAGCTTTTCCCAGGCTTTCTTGAAAATTGAGAGGCAACCCCTTTACTTGTGTGCCAGATGAGATTTCTAACGGGTCCCTCTCTCATGCCCTCGTCCTCTCCTGGGAAAATACGATTGTCACGAGTGTTTTTTAATGGCAGTGGTCGAAATTTCGGCGTAATTACTAGGCACCGTAACAGGTTTGCTGAAGAAACTGTTTTAAGTGTCAAAATGCTGGCCCCTGTGAAAGGGCTTGCAGATCTGGAATTTTTTCCCAGGATTTTTACCAGAAATCAAGGAATTAAGTTTCTCCTATTCCATAAGCAGCTTAGTGACTGACTTGATAAGTTGAATCGGATTTTCCAGCTATTCAATTCCCTTATGAAGGTTGTCTAATAGGCCTGTGTGATAGCCGGGGCAATTTTCGACAATAGGACTCTCATTTTATTGGCAAACGGAATGTTTGGGTCATCAATTGTGAACCCCGGAATTTCTTGGATCCTGCAGTGTACTTAGTAACCAATAGGCCCTTTAGCTTGGACCACTCTAGCTTGTGTTTCATGGAGGGTAACGTCCACTTTCCCCACTTTCGCGGATAATGAATCTTTTAGCGGCGGTGGCTGGTAGCTCACACAACTACCTCTAGCACGCCTATATTTCATCCTTTCGTTTTTCCTTTGTCAGTGGTGTGCAGAAAAGAACCTCCTACATAGAGGATAGAGCTTCGAGAAGCTCTGTTTAGAGTTGGAGATCCGTAGCTGGAGTCCTTGTGGTTACGAACTGGTCCTCGGACTTCTTCAACTCAGCTCTTTCAAGCAATAACCGGTTTACCTTTCCAGATAGGTGTTTAAATAATTTTAAACCTCCGAGATCATGGTTTTATACTTCAATATCTACTGAAAAGTTAATATTTGAATGAAAATTTGAAAATCTTTCAAACAGGCAGAGTAACTTTGCGAAAGAAAAGATGGCGAGGGTAACATATTCGGTAAATTCGACTAATATCCCAATTTCTTTTAGTTTCACCTATTTTAGTAAGAGTTTATTTGGTTTTTGGAGGATATGTGAATTATCCCATAAAAGATAATAATAACTTAATATGACCACCCTATTAATTATAAATATCCAAAGAAAGGGTAATAAAGGTATTACAATACAGTACTTTCCGTATCTAACATAAAAAATTTTAGATACTTATTTCATTTACGTACTAAATTTTGATTGGCTTTTTGTAAGTTAGATGGTGTTACCCAATAAAATACAGTAGCACTCAATGCGACCACTCCTTGAAACGTAACATTGTAAGATTAATCGAGCCCTTTAGGGCGAAGATTAATCAATATTATATGAAGGGTGTGGTCATATTAAGTGTTACCATCTTTTATTGGATAACACAATCGAACTTCCAAAAGCCAATAAAAATATAATACGTAAATGAAATGTGTATATAAAATTTTTTGTGATATAATACTGAAAGTACGGTATTATGGTATCCTTATCATCTTTCGCAAATGTATATGGGAACGGGCGAGTGGGACTTAATATGACCACCCCCTTCGTATAATATTGATTAATCTTCACCCTAAAGGGCTCGATTAATCTTACATTATACTTCAGGGGGTGGTCATATTAAGTTAATCCAGAGGTAGTACTGATTCCGTGATATTAGAGTCTGTACTACGATTTAGTCGATAGTACGTGTCAAACATGATATAATTAGACCAAAATGCGTGTGATACGATATTATCGGCTGGAAAACCTGAATTTGCTGCTAATGTCGCTCCGATTGCTCATGCTTTAGGAATCGGAGTGTTTGGTGGCCTCGATATCAACTTAGACAATGCATGTACGTGGTGCGTTATGCTATCCACAGATAGTGGCTTGTTGTGATCCTTAACGTATCTAAACAACCTGTTAACTATAATATTGCTATCGTTAGCGTGTGGCTTCGGACATAAGTCTGCTGCAACTTTTTCTTTGTATACTTTATAAGCTATTACAGGGCAGAATATCAGATTCGGATGGCTGCCTATTTCACATGGGCGCTCTAT
>LSSL01004354.1:0-10947 GCA_001953115.1 Smittium mucronatum
ACCTGGGCAAATGTAAGAATTTGTGGATTCGATTTCTAGCAATTCCATTGGCTCCTGAAAAATGAAAGCTTAGAGAAGAGAGAGTTCTTTTTTTTTTTTTTTAAAGGGAATTTATTTATAATATTTAAATACTAGAAAAAAACTAAAATAAAAACACAATAAAAGGAAAAAAATAATCAAATTTCATCCCACTCCCATCTGTCGCTCTAGCGGCTCCGTACCCACTGGGCATTGGTTCAAGGGGGCTGGTGATTCACTTATACCTTCCAGTATAGTCAATCTAGCAACACGAATGCCGTCCAAAAATTTTGCTGTTTCCAATTAGAGAAGAGAGAGAGTTTTTATAAAGCTTAGAGAAGAGAGAGAGTTTTTTTGTCCCCACGTGTCTGACCACTCAGTAATTGCATCCAAAGAAATTTGGAGATTTTCTGCTGAATCAGCCAGTACAACCGCGTCATCATGGTGATGGAGGCATTTTGATGATTATATTCGGTTTAAAATATATTTTAATATTATATTATTTAGAAAAGGAAAATAAAAATAATATTGAATTAAAAAAACGAGTATGGGTGATAATTGGACGAATGCGCATTATGTAAAAAAAAATGGGTTAGAGGGAAAGCAAAGGTATAATTACATTAGGTTCATAATAGCTTCAACAATATCATTATCATTTTCCTTGAGGGCTTTTACGGCTTTAGATCTAGAAACATTAGCTTGTTTCATGACCATGGAGATATCTTCTTCGGAGACACCGGTAGAATCAACGGCTTCCTCAGGCTCAGCAGGAGCTTGAACGGCTTCATGGCTGTGATCATGATCGTGGTCATGAGTGTGGTCATGGTCGTGATCGTGGGTGTGATCGTGGGAGGAAGATCCGGCAGCAGGAGGAGCTTGCATGGCCATTTGTTGCAAAGCTTCCATTTGGGCTCTTGAAGCAGCATCGTCATTCTTAGCTTCACCAAAGACGATGTAAGTATCAGAAGTGGTGCTTTTGAAGACTTCAGGAGCATTGATAGAGAAGATGGCACCTCTAGACCTGCGCATAGTAACGCGGGTAATTCCTGGGAAAGGAGCGAGACCTTGCTTTTCCATGGCCTTTCTGACTTTCTTTTCTGTTTTGCTGCCGGCTTTCATGGCGGCGGCATTTAAAGCATCAAAATTTACATCAGCCATTTTCTAATTATGATAAATCAAGAGGAATTAAATTTTCAAACTGAAAAAGAAAACAGTGAAAATACGTCTAGTAGAACAATCTTTGAATATTAATATGTATTAGGAAAATGAGAGCATGAATAAAACTAATTAAGATTCAAGAATCATAATGAAGAATCTGGAGTCATAGTTAAAATATTCATGAAAAAGGGGTAAAAAACGACAAAAAAAATTCCAATCTCCGGTCTAAAAATATAGAGTTGAACAATCAAGATATACTTTATATGGAATTTCAATCATAATAATATGAAAAAACATAAAGTATTGGCAATCATAGCTTGATGAAAAGGATGTATTTTTTTGCAGATAGGCTTCGAATACTTAGCTAAATTAAATAAATGAGGTGCTTTACCTTTAGATCGAAATTTGTTGAGGGTAATGGACTCGTATCTTGTTGATAAATAAAAATTAAAATAAATTCTATAAAACAATTTTTTGTTATGATAAAGGCTTACTTTTTGAGATTCGAAATATGATGATAAAAAAAATAATCCTAGTTTTCATAAACCTTTAATCTATTCTTTAATTAATATGTAGCCAATATATCTTTATTGATAAACATGTTACTAATCACCATGATACTTTTCAGGCGTATCGAACCATATTCATAAATGAATTATATGAACAGCTGTGGGATTGATTATTGGCTCACAGATGTGAATTTTTGATCTGCTGATTTGCGATCTCGAATGAAAACATACTTATTGCGGTCAATAATTTGGCGGAGAGGGAAATTAACATCAATATAACTAATTGATCGCCAGAAGTGAATGGAATTTGAAAGATATATTTGAAAATACGCACCACTAATGGGCCAGTTTTATTGTATCAAATGGCTGATAGTCTTGTGATAAGCAAACACCGCCAGGTATGTAAACAAATTTAACCACTGAATAATAATCTTCAGGCGAGTTTTTTGTAATGTAGCTTAATAGAGGTTTTGGCCAATTTATATTCATATTTAGCTTTTGTTAACAAACAAATTAATACCATTTTAGAGTTAAGGATATATATCTTTATATTATATCACCGCTTTGTGAAGAATGCAGTATCTTAAAACTAGTTGCCAGGAGGAATGTTGTTGGGATTAGGTGAGAAATTTATGAAAATCAAGTGGTTAGCACAGTGTTTTTGTGGCAAAACAGATTTCGATAGCCCCGCATACGAAAGTATACTGCATGGCTTGACTTGGCCGATTTCAGACTGCCTATAAGGACACAAAGTAAATACATGCAAGGATGTTTCCATATAGGCGATACATATGTGTCTCTTAACATGCACTGACCAATGTATAGTCAGAAATAAAGTACGCGAAATAGTTTAATTCCCAATTAGAGTTGTTGGACACAATATAACATGGCAGATCGCGTGGGAAATGTAAGTTGGGTAGGGTGTAGAATAAAATATAGAAGCTCTAAGCACGCACAAAGAGGATTATTATTGAATATGTGATTGAGGTATATTAGCTGGGAGTGGGGAAGAGAACAAACTAGACAATGCGAATGGATCATCTTTGAAAGTTTAAACAATCAAAAGATTACAAACGCAATTGTTTGCGGGATTTGCCCACAGTAGTTATTGGGCAGAAACCAATCCTTTCTCTAGCTTAAAGTGGAGAGAGAAAGGATCATAGGGAGATATCTAAAATAGGAAGACTTTAAAACAAGGTTTAGACATGTAAACGACTAATTGGCCAAATCAGGTGGGTTTAAAATGGGAAAAATGAATTAAATGGTGGACATCAGAGTGTGGAGCTGCTAATTTGCTGAGAGTAAGTGTGCAAATCGCCCATTGGGCTGCTCTTCATAGCATCTCAGGAAATTTGAGTAAAGCAGAAGAATGCAGTATAGTGAAATCCAGCCAATAAGCCCAAGGTTCGATGGACTCTATTCAAATCTTGCAGCATTAAATGCAAGTTATAAATGCAATCTTTTTTCAATTACTCTTACGCTTAAAAGTCAATTCTTGCATTTATTTTTCAATTCCGCATTATGAGTATCTTCCAGGAATACCTTGGATCCAGGAATCCACTGTTAAAGCACCACGACGTTGAGGGCGACGCCAAAACAGTTTCAAAGTCCTTGTTTTATTACTATGAGGTGCCTTTGGATCAATCTATTCCAAAGAAGACTGCTAGTCCCAAGTTGCCCCAAAAAACCACACTGAATCAAGTTCTTAATTGGTGCACTAATAATCTCGATTTGGTCTACACTATCCTAATTACTCTAATATCCTTATTCACAAGAACCTACAAGATCGGCTACGCAAACCGCGTTATTTGGGACGAGGCTCATTTTGGAAAATTCGGTGGTCACTACGTTAAAGGCACCTTTTACCATGATGTACATCCCCCTCTCGCCAAAATGTTGGTGGGCTTGTCTGAATATTTGACTGGCTTCAATGGCCTTTTCCGTTTTGAGTCTGGTAAAGATTTCCCTAAAGATACTAACTATGTGTTCATGAGGATATTCAACGCCATCTTTGGTACTCTCATGGCACCTCTGGCCTATAACACTATGCGTAATTTCAGATGTAACCGAAGGACCTCTCTACTGGCTGCTATCTTTGTGATTTTTGATAATGCAATTTGCACAATCAGCAGATTTATCCTACTTGATGGTATATTATTGTGCTTCACGTCCTTAAGTTTGTACGGACTCTCTGGAATTTATTACTATAGGAAACAGCCATTTACTAAAATGTGGTATATATACATGTCACTAACTGGTGTAGCTCTAGGCCTCGTATCCAGTTCTAAATGGGTAGGCCTATTTGCCGTAGCTCTTGTTGGTTTGTACACGATTGAGGAATTGTATGACTTATTAGGTGATACAAAAACTTCAATGAAAAAATACGCTTATCACTGGACTGTCAGAGCTGTGTTACTAATCATTGTTCCAGTATCAATCTATATGTTGTGTTTTAAAATTCATTTTGCTCTGTTGTACAAGTCTGGAAAGGGTGACTCTATTATGCCTTCTATTTTCCAGGCTGGGCTTGAAGGGAGCAGTCTCGGGAAACAACCATTTGAGCTAGCTTACGGCTCTGTTGTCAGTATTAAAGCACCAGGCGAGCACGGTCTATTGCACTCACATCCATCAAGGTATCCAGATGAATCTGGAGAGCAACAAATCACATGTTATGCCCATTCTGACTCAAACAACGATTTTATTATTTTGAAGCAAGATGGGATCCAATTTTCTCCAGCCACTGATCCTATTGAATACGTAAAGAACGGGTCTGTTGTACGTTTATTCCATAAAAGCACCAACCACACCCTTATTACGAGTAATAAATTCAAGGGATCTTTGACTAAAAAGTATTACCAGGCCTACGGAGTTGACGAAACGGCAGACTCCGCTTCCGCACCTCTTGCCTCTTGGATCATAGAAACTGTGTCTGATGAAGTCAAGTCGACGGATGGTATTGTCCGATCATTGTCTACTCAATTTAAGCTGAAACATTCCGTTACTGGATGCTATTTGAGGGTATCCGGAAAAACTCTTCCAGACTGGGGCTTCAAACAGTCAGAGGTTGTATGTGGTGTTGACAATACTGGCACAGATGATGATTCAAATGCTATTTGGAATATCGAGATGCAAGTTAACAAAAGATTACCGAATGGAGACCAGAGCAAATTGAGATCCAATTTTTTCAGTAACTTTGTTCATTTAAACAAGGCAATGTACAAGACTAACAACGCATTGATCCCAGACACCGACAAGATTGATGAGTTGACATCCTCGCCCCTGGACTGGCCCATTCTGAGACTCGGATTAAGAATGTGTGGATATGGCGATGATGAAATTAAATATTTCCTTCTTGGAAACCCTCTTTTATGGTGGCTATCTTTTGGTTTGATTGTGCACTTTGTCTTTCAGTTGGGATACTTTATGGTGCTGTATAAGCGAGGATATAAAAACGTAACTTCAGCTGATTACCTGTATCCATCAATCATCCTGTGGCTCGGCTGGTTCCTCCACTACATGCCGTTCTTTATCATGGGTAGAGTAACATATTTGCATCATTACTTCCCTTCAGTCTACTTTGGCGTTCTGTTTGCTGCTTTCCAGCTTGATTACTTTGCCACAGTGTTCAAAAAGAATCGAATTATTAGAGACTACACTATTCCTGTTTTTGGAGTATTGTCAGTGTTGATATTTTTGTTCTTTGCTCCAATTACTTTTGGATTTGGGTACCCAGCGATTGAATTGAAGAATCGCAGATGGCTATCCAGCTGGAAAATTTATTAGTTTATATATTTATTACATGGTATGATTTACCTTTTATGATATTTTTTTATTATAATGTTTTTAGTCTTTATATAAGAATCAGATTTTTTGACGTTTATTGACCAAATATAATTGAATTGAATTTATTTCAAGTTTATACTTTTTATCTTTATAATAATAGAATATAGCCCACTAACTTTTCAAATTAGAAATGAAGAGTATACATTAAATATGTTTATGAGCAGTAGTGTAATTTCACTTGTAGCCATTTGACTGGAACGGCAGTGCAACTCCAATTTTTAGTTAGAGTCTTTACAACCTTTCTTTTTAATTTTTCTCTTAATACTTGGTAAAAAATTTGCAGTTTCCAAATCCCTTCCTCTTAACTCCCAAAAAAAAAATAAAGAGTAGTGATCGCTGATGAATATCACCAGAGAATTTTAATTAGAAAAAACATTAGTGATACTTGAATCTATATGGAAGATATCGTTTTATTTTACAAAAAAATATAACTAATAATGTTAATGTCGCTATATATTGATTTAAAAAATTTCAAAACAATCGGACTGCAGTGCCACAGATAAAAACTTTTTAAAGGAAATATAGACTTTAAAAAAACCCAGGTCCACCCTAAAGTAGAAACCAAGCAAAGTTTAAGTATTTGTTGTTTTTTAAAGTATAAGAATGTGGTGGTGAAATATGGTATTGAGTAGAAGTTACTTACTGGAGGCATAAACATATTCCGGTCAGGATCGCCGCTATAATAAAAAAAATGAAAAAAGTAAATAACGAAGAGTAATAACCAGAAAGAAAAGTGATGAGTAACCTGAATCGATTTTGAGGCATGAATCTTCCGGTTCTGGGATCGGTAGGAGGACCACGGGGCCTTGGATCAAAGGGACCGATCGGATCAAACCGAGCACCAGGAGGAACAGATCCTCTGAAAAATAGAAAAAGGGAAAATTAATTTTAAAAGAATTAAAGATAGAACGAGAGAGGGGGGGGGGGGCAAAATATACCTGGGAATAGACTCAAAGCCGCCAGAATATTGATCGTTAGAGTCGTTATCATGAAACTGGAAAATAGGATGGTTTGGGCCTACAATACTGCCACCTTGACTATTTCAAAAGAAAAATTAATTATTAAGGAAAGCTGATATTTTGGTATAAATAGAAAAGTGGGAGAAAAATAAATAAATAAGCATTGTATTACGGATTGAAAGAAGAAAAGGGATCCAAGTCAGATTTCCCAATTTCCAAAGGAAAAGAACTCCTAAACGATATTTAAAAAATTGATGTAAAATTGATAAAAATAATGGTATTTAGGTTAATTTTTTTAAAGAAAACAATAAATTGGGGTGGCAAAATGAAAAGTACCTAGGTTCAGAATTGAAACCAGAACTCATGATATTTAATGGATCGGTAATTCCGGTTCGGGGATGAGAGGAAACATTTGCAAAGCTGGTAAAGAGTTCAAAAAAGAGCATGAGAAAGCAATTAAAACGCTACAAAATTTTTTTTCGGAATTATGTGAAATTGAATGATAAGAAAAGAAAAGAAAAGAGGAAAAAAATAAAGAAGAATACCTCTCGTTCTTTGGGGGAGCAATTTTATGGAAGATGTGGTCTAAAATTGAAGAAGATATGTTTTTAAAGAGGGAAATCAGTTGGGCATCAGAAGTGTAGCAAGCAGAGAAAAAGTCGCAGGACTCGAGAGAAGAAACTTTATCAAAATCGAAGGAAGGGGAGAATATCTGATCAGTGGGAATAGCTAGAGAAAGAGGAGCTTGTATTTTATGAAAAGATTCTGCCTATCAAAAGGATAAATGGCGATTAGTAAAGGGCGGATTAAAGGGATAAAATAAACAAGTAAATATTCAAGAAAGAGAAAGGGTACAGTTTTTGGGATAGCAGAAATTAAAAGGGAATCCTGGTGAAGAACGAGGATGAAATCACAAGAGATGTTTTTGGGGTCTTTGAAAACAATACCAGTATTGGTATTTCCGGACACAGAAATCTTTGAAGTGTCTATGTGGGCTTCCTGGCTGGAAGTTTGGCTAGAAAAAGTAAATAGATTTTTTTTGGAAACAGAGGGAACATCCAGGACTAAAGAAGTAGTAGATAAACCATAAGCTTTAAAAAAGGTGGCAAATATAGCAAAACAGGCTTCGTCCTTGTTTTTTATGGAGCTGGTATCAAACAAGGAAACGAACAGATCTTTGTAGATGCTACAGGACATTACGGAAATAATACACTTTTACAATACAATATACAATTTAAATATATCTATAATGCTACAGCGGTATACTCTAAAAGGCCAAATATCTACCAAATCTATACTATACGAAAATGCGCGCCAACAGCCAGAGCTTTAAATGCTGTTTGAAAGCTGGCATTGAAAGCAAACTGAATTTATAAATCATCCAACCATTTGCTAAAACAGTCTTTTTACTGGTTGCTTCACTTTAAATGGGATGTGATCAACAGTAGCTTGCATGCAGCCAACCACACCATTTGATTAATAATAATTCTTGATCACAGGCCAAAAAATATAATAAACAGATTAAAAACAAGAAACTAATAAAGGAGTGGATAGATTTCACCGCTATTGAGGACAAGCTGCAAGTTTGACCATCCAATAAAGGTCAAAAGTAGCCAAATTCAAAGACAAGAAAGATAAAATACACATATCTTTTGATGCCGAAATTCTATTAAAAGTATTAAAGTAGCTCTTGAAATAAAAGCTTTATTTTTACAAGAAAAGGCTAAATAGGTCATAAAATCTATGTTTTATTAAATGTAGCCTGACTGTCTCTAGAGTTTTTTTTCTTCTTTTGCAACGCAGATGTATTTTTCTTGCTGTAAAAATTTGACAAGTAGAGTGTTTTCGTCAGTGTTGGGGAAAAGTTGTCTTCTTTGGGATGATTTATAGGGAGGAGGAGGGGAGTGAGGCTCTGATAATATGATGACCTCCAATGATTGGATGAAATATCCTGATGCCCTAATCCATCATCCCTTTCCATACTATCCACTTAATCAACTGTACTCCCATTATGGAACAGAAAATAACAGGGATTGGCCATACATTTTCAAAGGGTTGCTGAAGGCAATTTGCGATTTCTGGACCCAAAAAATAGGTGAATTCTATTTGCCAAACATATCGTCGTCTATTCGATTCTCCATAAAATCAACCCAATTATGCAAGTTTTTCGGAAATATCAAGATGTTTTATTGGTAGAAAATAAGTGTCATTTCTGAAAGGGATAAAAAGGCCAAAAGAGTTGTTGGAGTTTTTTTCTCTTTTACGCAGAATTTAAATTAACTTGCAGTATCGTTTCTTTTGTTATACAATTATGGATATTGTGAGTAAATTAGACCCAAATCAAGAAACATCATTTGGCCAATAGATAAACAACTTTTTAGTTGCTAACCAATAATGGTAAACTAGTATTTAGTAGGATCAATAGCCAATAACTAATTTTAAAAATGGTGACAGGCCAAAAGGGGATAAATGAGTTATAAAGGGGGTACGAACTCTACAGTATAAATCAATAGCTGCAATTCATATGTTTAGCGCTAATTAGTTTTCTTTTACAAGAATTATATTTAGTTTGGCAGTGATATTACAGATAAAAAACTTTGCGCTTTTTACTCTTTTTGAGCATATATTGGTATATGAGGTTCATATATAGAGATAAGCCAAAGCGAATACTCCTTCCTTGCTCCATTGAGTAATAAGTGTGTAGCCCTTATTTAAAGAAGTGAAAATAAGTCTGTGACTAAACCATGTGGAATTACATAAAATTATAATGTATCTGAATCAAGGGTCAGAATAAAGTCACGCTTTGAATAACATATAAAACAGAAGTAATTTGAAGCAAAATAATGCAAGTCATTTCATAAAAAGATTTATTATCTTGACACTTTTAAAAAGCAAAGTTGTCATCCTAGTTTATAAAAAAGCAAAGTTGTCCCTAGTTTATAAAAAAGCAAAGTTGTCGTCCTAATTAATAAAAGAGCAAAGTTGTCACTGGGTAAATAGTATGAGCTCTTGAAGCTAATTAATCATTATTTCAACACCTCCAATAAAAATAATGCGCCATTTTTTCTGTCGGAAAATCGTTGATTTTGAGAGTAAATTCGGCACGACAAATCAAGAAATTACCGCTGGTTAAAAAATCTACTCGTTGGTTTTATTAATTTTTATCGATGGAAAAAAACAATCTCGAATAAATAATGCCAAACCCGATTTAAGCATGTGGTACAAAAATTCCATTCATTTTCTGTTTACAGAACAAAAACAATATATTTCAAATCCAATCTTTATTGTTATGCTGAGCCTTTAACTTCTTCCGGGCTAAAGAAAATATCCATCACTCAATTCCCCAGCCAACGCAATCATTTCAAGCGGTATAGTGCATGCCTTATTGATTGGACTTTTTATAACGCTCTACCAAATAAAAAATGCATATTTTCGCGCATCAAAAGCTTTGCTATTTGAGTCCTAAATGGGATAGATTTTAAAGTACAAAAAACAACAGATTAGTTGAGTAAAAAAAGGTTAATTGTGCGGCTAAGCAGAGCCACTGCCGACAAATTTACTTGGTTTATTGAAATCGTTGAACCCCTGGCTCCAAACACACCCAATTATTATGCTTCCATCACACATCCAGTCATTACATCTCTTTTTAATTTATCGGAGAGCCCGATTGACAATGCACTGCATCCATTGGCCATATTTATTGTCTGCAATCTCCAAATTCTTCGAATCAATGGCACTGTTCTCAAAAATCAAAATACTGGAGAGACAAATAGCCAACCCCAATGACGACAGAAAACAATATTGAAAAAAAAAAGAATCTAATGAATCTAAAAAAGGAAACTGGCTGATGGAATATCGATAGCGAGAAAAGTCTAAAGAAACGAGAAAATAGATCGGAATTGGTCCAGGTCAGGCCACTAAACGGCTCCCATGCCCGATGACTCGTCCCTATCTTATCTTTCCCTCTGCCTTCTCTGCCTTTCGCCTGTAAAAAAAAAAGCTAAAGAAAGCAAATCCGTTTTCTATCCTTTTGATAAACAATAAATATCCCCGCATTTAAAATACATCCTATTTTCCCATCCATTTCTTTAAGAAAAGACAATATATCAGTATAGAACAACGATGTCGATCATGGCTCTGCACGATAAAATCACTAACTTCCTCGACAAAAATGCTTTCACTACCTTGTTCGTCCTCGCTATAACCACCCTCGTTATCGTCAACTACTGTTTCGGTTCTGATGACGACTCTAACGACTCTGAAAAGAAACCTGCTGCCTCCTCCACCGACGACCTCGTCGCCCTCGACAAGCAAATCTACACTGAATTCAAACTCGTCGAAAAGATCCAGGCCAACCATAACACAGTACGTCTCCAATTCGCCACTCCCCACCATAACCAAGTCCTCGGCCTCAGTCTCGGCCAGTGCATCTCCGTCCGCGTTGTCGACTCGACTGGCAA
>LSSL01004355.1:0-13761 GCA_001953115.1 Smittium mucronatum
CTATATGTAAAAAAGAGTCTGGTCTGTCTAAGATTCTCACATATACCTTTTTTTGAATTAGAATTTAAATTTTTCCAATTTGGTCTCACTTTTTACCAATTAGAATGTACAATTTACCAACCAAATTTCACTATTTTCGAATATATTTTCGCTAAAACCAATTATCATGCACTATTTGCGAACCAATCTTCACTTTTCTTGAATTTATACCCACTACATTCAATTAGATTGCACTATTTACGAGCCAATTTTCACTATTCTTGAACTCAACTGCACTAAACCCAATTAGAATTTACTACTTTTTTATTTGCTTTCAATTTCTTGAAATTGCTAGTGAAAAGGTGTAGATACTCATATGGGAGTAGGATAAAGTTTATTAATTTTTTTTCCGCACAAATGTAAACAGATATAAAACTATGAAAAATGATACAAAATTAAGCAATTAAAGCAATTTCAGCTAGACAAAATTATGTAAATCAATACATAAAGCTTGTAATTTTTTTTTATTAGCCGGATTTTGATTAAAAACTTACATTCAATAGACTATTTAATTATGATAAATAGAGTTTATTAAGATCTTAATTTGTGATTATAAAAAGAAAAAAAATGATATAAATGACACAACCAAATGTTTTTGTATTTCCAATTAAACATTATTAAGCTGTGTTGAGCTGTGTTGACATACCTTTTTGTTTATATATATCTATCTTATTTAAAAATAGTCTAAGCTATGTGCATTGGATTACTAAAGTAGTCATATTTAAATTATGATTAGATATATTGCAATATAATTCAATTAAAGCGTTTAAACGTTTCTAACTTTCTTATGTTTGTTTTTAGAAAATAGCCTTAATAAAATAAATATAAAGAAAGGATTTTTTTTAGGCATTAACAAGGTTAATATGAATAGAGGGCTCAACTGTCTACTTTTTCCCTTCCATTTTTGAGGCAAAAAAATGTAAATAAATAACATATCATTAGCAATTTCATATTTGGCAACATTCTGAATTACTCCTCTAATAGTAATCATTTTCTTGAATAGTTCCAAAACATAAATAAAGCGTACTTATATAGTATTTTATCATTTAGACTAACATTTTATTAAGAAATTCCTAATTTTAAAAAAGATTTTATAAAGATTTTGTTTATTAATATTTTTCGTTTTTAATAGCAAAGAGGTACATTTTAATATTTTAATTAACGATTTATCATAATTATATTAGAATAATAATCTCTATAGCCTTTTTAAATGCTCAAATTGTAAATAAATTAATTGAGTATTAGATAAATATATCTTTAAATACTATATGGTTATAAAATTATATCGCGAATATCACCACTTTTTTATATAATTTTAGGGATATAAAAGTAGAATAAATCTAAATTTAAGCCCATAATTATCCCGATGAGATTAAATTATTCCATCTCACTTAAGATGAAGTGAATAAGCCGAATGATTTTGGATGTATTAGGTTGCATAGAAAAATCAGGGAATAAACTTAAATAAAGACTGGAACTATGATCGTGGGATTTTTCCTAAATATAAAATAGCTGTTTGCTAACTAATTTAACCATTTATATAAAAGAGGGTTTTTAATTAAAATTTGACCAATAGAAAAAAATTCTAAACTTTTTGTATTGATCTACATAATTTTGTATCATTTTTCATAGTTTTGTATCAGTTTAATGAATAGCCCTATTTTTCTTTCCTTTTATTCTGTTAATTTTTTTTTCTACTATTGCGATATTTTAAATAACTTCACCATATTCATATATATAGATATATTCAAGGATAAAATCAAATAAATCGCTCTATTCCACTTAGAATTTAATTTTCTCAATATTTCGAATTAATTAACACCGAAAATTCGATTAATGCTTATAGGATTTTTTTTTTCAAATAGATAAATAAAATTTCCTCTTTCATATAGTTTTTGATTTCAGCGTGGATTTATTATTTTATTTTTTTCATCGCATATAGAGATTTTCCGGATATTTTCAGCATATCTTTTTTTGACCTGGTATTTTTGTTTTATTGTAATTTTAGATAATTCATGTTTGAGGAATCTATAATTTAAATCGTATTTTTTATTTTCATTAAGAGTGGGTTTGGTCAATCTCATACTACCAAATGTTCGTAATATACCTTATTATGAATAATTTAACATCTTTAATTTTATTTTATGTCGTTATTAGAGATTTTTCGTAATATTAATATCGGTTTTATTTTATTTTTTAAGAATCGATTTTCGTATAAAATTTTAAGAATTTATCATAGCTCAAAAAAAAATTGATTATTTGTTTTATATTCTATAACGGATTTTCATTATATAGCTTTATTTTTCGGATTTTTTGATTATTTGGCTTATTTTTGAAGTTTATAAAGTGTTTTATTTAGAACTAAATTTCAAATTATTATTATTTTAATTATATATATTATAAAAATCTTTAAGTTGTCATTATTAGAATTAATAAATAAATTATCTTGATATTGATTTGAAAAATGCTTTTATTAAATTTAATAAACTCGTTTTTTTCTTTACTTTAGAGTAATCTTTTCGGTTAAATATTTTAAAACTTATGAAAAGGATTTCTCATTTTTTTTATGCTTTGTAAAAATGAATTTTAGCTCAGCTCTCTATAATTCAAAAAAATTACCCAAAAAACTCAATCAGAGATTATAGATAATTTATCCACGCTGTTTAAGAACCTATTTCTGTAATAATTTTTTTTAAAATATAAAACCTCTATATTATTTTTATGTGGCTTTCATTCGCTTTTTGTTATTAAATTTGTACTAAAAACGGTTTTAAAAATCTCTATTAACTTTTTTTGACCACTTAATTTTATTTATGACCACCAGAAACTCAAACTTTAACAATTTACGGTTTTATTAATACAAAGATTGATAATTTACTTAGTTTTCTTTTCTTAAAATTGAAAAAAATAATTTCAAATCAAGTATTTATATGTCTAGAAATTTTGGGAGATTTTACTAATAGGCTTTCTATTATAATTCAAATATAACTTTTTATAAAAATAGTCTATTCGATAAATTATTTATAATTTTTCAGCATTCTATGCAAATATTCGATAAATTCGGTGGTTTTTGTGGAATAATAAGTTATATGGGCATCTAAATAAATAATTGAAATAAATATAACTGATTTATTAGTTTTTTGATTTAAGATTATAAGATTAATTTTAAAACAATACAATACTATATTCTATAAAATAGGGTTGGATGCATTATGTAAATCATAATTATACTGAATACTTGCATTTTTATTTATAGATAAAACATTATATTTTTATTGTTGCGAAATTCAAAACCAAAATCATTTGGTAATAAATTTTTTAACCCACTGAATTTTTAAAAAACTTCCCTATATATTTCATATTGATGACTATCTTTAAATCGATAGCTTTAAAAGGGTTGAAATTTGAAATCTACCAATAATTATAGGTATATTTCATATTCAGGTTTTTCAGCGCAGGTAATATAATAATAATTTTCACACAGCTCATCTTCTAACTGTATATAATAATTATATTTGTACTAATCCGATTAAATTAACTAGCTATAATTTATGATAATATCTTGGATCTCTATTTTTAAGTGTTTTAGTTGCATAATCAGCACCGAGAGTCTTGAATTTTAGTTTATATATAAGAACATTAATAATATTTGTATAAATATAAATAATAGCTCCATTAAATATCCCCAGTTTACAGATATAAGTAATTTTGATATATCAATACTGCAGAAGTTGATATTTGAATCATTTGTAAATTACTACAATTTTTTATTGAAATTTTAAATTTTTTAATTTTTCAGTAAATATATTATTTTATTGCCATACGCTTGGCCTTATAAGAATCCTCTTGCCACATTAATGATGATTCTTGGGTGAATTCACTTAATCTTTAATATAACTCCATGATATTGAATACATTGTTTATTTTATTTATTATATATTGTTTTGACACAAAAAAATTCAATCACCGTACCACATTTAGTTAAAAAAGCGGACCAATGAGATTTTTTTCTAATCTATTTGATCAAATATTAAATTTTTGTAAATGCTCTATATATTAAAAATGTATGCTTAAACGAATTATTTATTAGTAACGATAAGAATTGAGTATTCCATATCCAATTATTTGGGTTAAGAACACATTTTTTAAAATTTTCAATATATAAAAACATTAAAATTGCTGATATTTTGAAATTCTTGAAACGGAAATAAATTTCTTTATAATAATTTTATCTTATTAAAAATATCGTGATATTTCATAATTCTTAATATAAAATATTTTTTTATTTTTTGATGAGATTTTTTTGTTTTTAAAACGGCATATAAATGGGGAAATTATTTATTATAAAATTATGATTCTATTTAAAAAAAAATCTGTTATAGAAGCATAGTTTAATTTTTTTATTATTTAAATTAAAATTTTTATAAATATCCGAATTTTGAAAACATCTCAATCGAAAATTAACAGCAACTCTGAATATCCCTTTGAGGTCATAAAACTTATTTTTATGAGAAAAAATTGTATATTCTGTTTTATAAATGACCCCGCTAATATGAAATAAGCAATTATTAAAAAAAATGTGAGAAAAAATTATTATTGAAAATTAAAAAGCTGCGCGATAAAATATATAACGAAATATTTTTCGTTAAAAGTAATTTATAACTTAAAAAGTGACTACTTACTCAATAATAAATTGATAGATATATAAATGTAAAAAATGTGCCAAATGAAAATTTTGTATAAGTTAAAAGTAAAAATTTCACAATTATTAATGTAAACTGTTAAATTTGTTCAAAAAAAATCTTTTAATCAAGATTTCAAAAATAATTATTCGAGATACTATGATATTTTTTTTTTGGAAAAACTTCAATTTTTTGGAACCAGAGAAAAATTTGGACTATCAAAAATATCCATGGAGGAGTTTTCTCATTTTTTTTGGCAAATTAAAATTAATCGAAATAGCACAAAATAAATTTATATAACCTATTTGTGAAAATCTTGAAATTTTGTGTAAACCATACATACATTTTTCTTTTTGGATTTTCAAAACAGAAAACTCTTTTTTTATCAATTATTTTACAATAAAGATGACTTTAAAAATGTGGTTTTCCTCCATTTTTACCGATTGATTCATAAAAAAAGCGGAGATAACTATTAATTAGCAATGAAGCAAATTCATTAACACTTCATCAGAGAATAGTTATACAAGGACCTCCCAAAAATAATAATTATATGTTTTGGGTAGTCAAAAATAAAAGAAAAATTATCATTTCTCTGCTTTTGGCACTATATAATTTTAGATTTTAGATTATTTTAGGAGGATAAATAAGGTATTTAGGAGGTTTGAAATTTTAAACTCTTTTATAAATAAAAAAAGAAAATAAATTTGGGTATATTCTCATATTTAAATTTCTAGTAAATTGTCTTCAAAGCATTATTTTTATACATTTTTCAGGCCCCTCTACTATCAATATCAAACTTTATAGTTTAGTTTAATCATACATTTGATTAAGAATGTGCTTTTAATATGGTTTTAAGAAGTGAAAAATAGGATATTCTCGCAATATGCACCCATTATATTGAGATAATTAAAACTTCGGCTATAAATATAATTCTAAAACCTATATCCATACAAAATCGGTGAGAAATATATCATATATAGTTATTTATATATAAAAAAAAATCTAGAAATATGAATGTAACGTAAGAAATAGATTGTTAAACCCCGATTTTTCAAGAAAAATACGCATAAAACTAAAAATTATATTTATTTATTTCAAAATAGCATAAAGAACGACTTGAACTAAATTTCTTTAAATTGGATTATCTATCATTAAATATTTATATAATTAGAAATTGGTTTGGTTTTGATTTATCGATTGTAAAATCTACCAAAAAATAAAAAAAAACACTCTAAAACTGTTTTAAAGTTTAATTTTCGATTTATCTTTATTTTTTCAAAAAATTTATAAAATAATTAAAAATTCTTTTAATATCCAGATATCGCTTACATGTAAGCTAGGATGAAAATCGAATTTAATTGATCTGGATTATTTATTACAATAATATTTTTCGTTCTTTTTTCATTTTATAAATATTTCCAAATTTTGACTAAAATTATAGAATATAATAATTGTTAAGGATTTCATAGCAGAAAAATCGATTCTCTTCTTTTAAAAAAGAGAAGATATTGATATATTATTTTCTAAATATAATTATTTTGATTAAAAAATAATATATCTTCTCGGAAAATGATGAATTATTGACATTTTTTAAATAAAATACATTTATTTTCAATCGCCATTTTTAAATAAAACTATTTTGGGCAGTTTTAATTTGCATTGTTTATGTTTTTTTAAGTTTCCTTTGGATCAATGTGCAATTGATTGAACTTAAAGAGGTCGAAAAATCGTTAAAATTTTCACTGAATAAGTTTTAAGGCTAACTAATAGTAAATATATGCTATTTTGGTTTATATTCAACTATTTTGACCAAATTTTACAAATTAAGTTACATTAGGCCATTTTAAGCGATTTTAGACCAATAAATTTTTTTATTAAATTACATCATTCGGTTATTTAAGCGATTTTTCGACAAATTTTATTAAATTTGTTAACCAATAAAAATGAGGTCTTTCAGTCAGATAAAATTCTCATATTACCTATTTGCTAAATAAATATAAATGGGCAGTTTTTTTAAGTATCCTCTTAAAATTTATAGCAATAAGCTACTTTTAAGTGTAATTTATTGATTGAGAGAATGGATCTATTTCGATATAGATTCTTATTTATTGGAAAAAATTGGTTTTGTTTAAAAATAAGCTCATTCTACAAAAAATTTAATGGGTTTCAATGTATTGTGATTACATCAAAATAAGATGATATCCTCGATTTTCGAGGAATATATCGATATTTCGTCTATTATATATCAATAATTGATTTATTTTTATAAACTCCATCTAAAAAATTATAGCATAAACATTCCATTAATAAATGAGTAATCGAGATGCGTGTTTTTATTCTTTTTATTTAAAAACTGCCTCAAACTACACATAGTTAAAATTATGTAACATATTGAGATATTTCTAAAAAAAAAAGGCACAATATAAGAGTTTTTATAAATATAGCTATTATATTAATACTATAAGATAAAAAAATTATTGCAGCGTATTTACCTACAGAAAAAAAAATGTGTCACACGCTAAATCTGGCTCAAAAAATATAATTTGACTCGGATGCTCAGTTTTATAGTGCACACTCAAAATCCAAATATGTTAAAAAATATTATTACAGCTTTTTAGAAGCATTTTATTAAGGCTAAACTCTCAATATAACTTTATTTTAAAGTTCTTATTTTGAAAATGTAATTTGATAACTCAAATCCAGTTTGGATTAAATTTTAGAACTCAATATAACGATCTATTTCTAGAAAATCGAGGATATCATCTTATTTTGATGTAATCACAATACATTGAAACCCATTAAATTTTTTGTAGAATGAGCTTATTTTTAAACAAAACCAATTTTTTCCAATAAATAAGAATCTATATCGAAATAGATCCATTCTCTCAATCAATAAATTACACTTAAAAGTAGCTTATTGCTATAAATTTTAAGAGGATACTTAAAAAAACTGCCCATTTATATTTATTTAGCAAATAGGTAATATGAGAATTTTATCTGACTGAAAGACCTCATTTTTATTGGTTAACAAATTTAATAAAATTTGTCGAAAAATCGCTTAAATAACCGAATGATGTAATTTAATAAAAAAATTTATTGGTCTAAAATCGCTTAAAATGGCCTAATGTAACTTAATTTGTAAAATTTGGTCAAAATAGTTGAATATAAACCAAAATAGCATATATCTACTATTAAACTGAGTTTTAATAGCGTATTTAATAGCCTGAGCTAGATTATATTCCAATATTAAGTAATATATACTTTATTTTTGCTAAAAAAATAGTTTCAAAATTTATTTATTCAATTTTCAAGAATTTAAAACGAATTTTTTTACGGGCGTATATATCAGACCTCAGAAAATTTTGGGAGACTAGTTCAATATAGACTAAACCCATAATTTAGAAACATCACATTCAAAAAAGTATTTAAATCTAGATGATAATCAATAAACATGCTATTTAATTCTATTGATTAATTTTTTTAAGTAAAAAATTGCTCGAATAGAGCGATTATTATTATTTGAAATGGTTTTTAGTGATTTATAATTAAATAAAAATTTATTGGAATATTGTCAAATATTTCAAAAAAATTGAAGTATTTGCACCTTTTTTTTTTATAAAAAAGTTAAATTTTATTTAATCGACATGTAATTTACAAAAAAAAAATAGTATTGGGCTAGTTTTTTTTAAAAAATTCCCCTCGAAAAAATCTAGCTTCTTTGCTTCTATTCTGATCCCATTTCGAAGAATTACCAAAATCAATTTAATTTAGTCCATGGAATTTCTATTTTTGTCGGATGAATTGAGACAATCGCCTTTAATTTGATTTTCACAGTGAAATTTCCATCTTAAGAACAGATATGTATGATTTATGTGAGCATTTGATAGAGCTAGCTCAACTCTGACTTGATTTATGTTCTATGTTTCAACGGATTTCATAATAATAACGTTTGGGATTGATGTGTTAGATTTATCTAGTTGGTTTACAACGCATCTAAAATTTATTTCATTCGGTATATGATTCGCACTATTTTTTTTAAAAAAAACGCGTTTATTAATTTCCGACACGTTTTTTTCTGAGGGCAGCTAAAAAATATGGGCTTAATAACTTCATCTTCATTAACACTTGCAGCAAAATTAGCACTAGATGAGAAACTGTTTTCCATATTTGAGCTCCTTTTTTTATTTTCTTTTCATTAAAGATTTCTCCCCAGTAAAATTTGTGCAAAAGTCTTACTAATTTAGGTTCTAATTTATCTTGATTTTTTTCTATTTATAATTTGATAATTCATCATCAGAATCTAGTTCAAGCTTTTCCCATTTAGAAAATGCAATTTTTTTTTGTAGATCTTTCTTCAATAAACAATCTTTTATTATCTAGATGATTAAAATCTGTGAACTTTTTGAAACCAAAATTGATGTTTTTAAGCGGGAGCAAATCACAGGGAATTATTTCATCAACCCTGATAATTTTTTCTTCTTTTTCTTTTAAACTTAGTTTTTTGATTCTTTCTTTAAATTTCTTGTCTAACGCTATACTACTGTTACTTATGTGTGACCCTGAGATATTTGATGCGAATTGTTTTAAATTTTCATCAACTTTAGATTTCAAGTTTTTATGCCAGAATTTTTAATTTTTAATTTATTTTTTAATCCCAAAAAATCTGTACTCAAATTCACCAAACATTTTTGGGACAATTCGCTTATATCATCCTGTTCTGTCCATGTAAATATATTCTATATTTCTATGATTTTTTTACAAAATAAGGGGGGTCTTTTTTTTTTTGAGTTATTATGATCGTTTTTTATTAATCAGGAGTAGTGACATTTACCTTTTTCGGTTTTTATCTTACAAAAATATCTCTTTAGAAGACGCTTTAACATCTCTATCCAATTGTTTTCATCACTGTTTCATAGCTTAGGTATACATTTTGAAAATATATGATCAGATTGGATTTATATATTAAGTAGTCCCAAACCACCGACATTTTTTGGAAGCTCAATAGCTTCAATATTTATTCTTGATTTTTTATCGTCCCATAAATTTTTTTTGCTTGGAGCTTTTAAGCTATGAATGAATGTCTTATCATATGTTACTATATTAACAGTGAACCACAATTTTGGTTTTAAAAATGAATTTTTTGAATGATCCTTCCAATTAACGATATTTTTCGATTTTTCCAGCTGTTTATTTATCTGCTGTTTTTTATTAAAGGCTTTTTGTACTTTTTAAGTATAAACCATTTTTTTTGAAAAACATTCAAAATATTCGAAGCTAAAGTATACTTCAATTATTTTATATTTATTTAGCAAAAAACTTAGGTTCCCCATTCTAATTGCAGTTTGTATTAACTATTTTTATCTAATTCCTAGATCGAAGAAAAAAAAATATTCAAAAATCCGATTAATCTTTCCTCTTTTACGTCTATAACCGGTTTTGTTGATTTATTTGGTCTTTTGATGTCTCAAAAAAAGCCTAGTTATAAACACTCGGAAAATTTTTTTGTTTATAATCAAGTTCCCAAATTAAATGGTTATTTCAAAATATAATATTCAGATTTTTAAAAGCTAAAAATCTTTTCCTTATGTTTATTTGCTTTCATACCAGTATTTTAAGTGTACAAATTATTTATAAGCGAATCAGATAATCTTCCATTATATCATTTGTAGCTTATTATTTCTTATATCCAAGTTTTAGGGATTTAAATAGATTTATGGATGCTCAAAAGTATCCCTATTATCCATTAGTATTCCAATAACTCCATTTTTTAAGCTTGATTCAGAATCTATGGATGGATATTGAGTATAAGTGTATATATGTATGGTTTTTCAAAAAAAATTATAGAAATTTTAGAGTATTTTGCCGAACAGAGCTTAGATATCATTTAAGCTCCTCTACTAGATTTATTATGCCCCTGAAGTTAGATACTATCCTTCAAAGAATAATAATTAATAATAAATTTATTTATTTATTTAATTTTAATGGATTTTACTAAATCTTTTTTTTTTACTTATGAATCTGAGTATTTGTTATTAAAGTCAATAAAATTTGTGGAAAAAAATTTTTTTTCCTAAGAAAATTTATTCATGCAGTGATTTTATAATTTTTTCGATTTCATCGATGAAATTTTTTTCTTTTTGGCCGCAAAAGAATAGAATTATTTTTAAACCTTTTTTTCCGCTGATACATTTTTACATTATATAAACCAATATTCTATTTATGAAGAATTGTGGATTATTCTTCGCTTGATATTTTGTTTTTCGAACTTTATGATATGATATTTAGTGCTATAAATAGAAAAATTTCCTTCTTTTTCCAACATTTCGTTAAATAATCAATCTCTGCCAATTTTATTAAATTTTATTTTTGATTTTTGATTTTACCGATCATTTATTTAGCTCTATATAACATCTGGAGGCTTAAATATGTTCCATATGAGTATTTTATGTCGGTATTTACCCGACCATTTATGTATAAATATGGCCCATTTAATATTAATTTGATCGAGCTTTCTTCAACTAAATACATAATGGGGAGTAATTTTAGGATCATTTCCTATTCAAAATGCGAAGATATCTTCTCAGGCCAACTGTTGCTTGATATAAATATTTCCCAATTTTTAAATTTTTTTTTACTTTGGAAAATAATGGGTCTAGGTTATTTAAAGTTAGGCTCTTCGAGTTTTTTTAGCTCACTTTTAAAAATAGAATAAAAAGCTATACCGATTTAAAGATCTAGTTTTTATGGATTGAAATTTTATCGCCACCAGAATTTCCAAGGTGCCCTCATTTTTTCACGTCTTTTTTTTGTTATGTAATTTATTTAAAGGGCCGATTTTGGAGCTATTATCCCTAAATCTAATGCCCGATTTTCTTATTTTCATAAATTAATGATTTTTTTGGACGTTTTTTTTTTGACCGACCCTTTTCTGTGAATATTGTTTCATCAAAGCAATTGTTGAATTAAAATCGAATTCTGTTTGATTAATTTTTTTATTGATCAGAGATTTTTCATCTTTTTTCGAGCTGGGGGCTCTAATAATCCCAGTTTATTCTTCTTTTAAAGTATCTGTGAGACTTTATAAAGCTTCTATAATTTTTTTTTATCTTAACTTCATTATGTTCTAGGAAGCTCAAAATGAAAACCTGTTATTCATTATTTTTTTTAGGATAAACTTCATGAAATAAGGAAAATATTCACCAATCTTCTTTTTTACGGTGCTAAGATTTGGAATGTGCTTTTTAATTGTGTCAGTTTTTAATAAATTGATTTGGTCATAGATTTAATAGAAAAATAACCTCAGTTGCGAATAAAAGTATTAACAACACATTGCTCTGTGTAAAGTATTTATAACAGCTCTTTAGAATTTTTCTTTAACAAAAAAGCCTTAATAAAAATAGTTGCATCTTTTTGAATTATCAAAAAAAAAAAACTTTTGTTTCAGTACTGGTTAATGCTTTATACTTTAGTATATTTCCGAGATATACTAGAAAACATAATCATTTTGTTCAAATTACCATCATTAAATGGCTCGAAAAATCATTGTTTAAAGGTATGAACAAAAAAGCCAAGAAAAAAATTGGAAATATTCTTTCCCCTTTATGGGTCAATTATTTAAAAGGTACCTCTGATTAAATATAAATATCTATTGTGCTTTGAATCGTGTTTTTTTTTACAGGGAATTTATTTTAAATTAATAAAAAGCTAAAAAAAAAAGAGATAAAAAGAGATAAAAATCCAAAATTATCAAGCAAAACTCTTCTCTGAAGATTAGTAGCTCCATAAATCGTGGAAGTTATTTAAAGAAGGCAGGTGAATCACTTAAAAGATAGAGTTCATGAGTTCTGGGAATGAGGATTCCAATCAGAAATTTAGTTGTCTATAGCGCCAATTTATGATAGGCAGTAGCAGCTTATAGATGGAACAAATTATTTTTAGACCCCCACTCTAAGTATTTTTCCAACTATCCCTATCCGGGATTTATTGAAATTAAAAAGAAAGTTTTGGTAGTCAGAGCGTATCGTTTCATGTATGAACCATCAGATCGTCACGTTCCTTATTAACATTGAATTTTATGCAGTTTAATAATATACGTTCAACTGCTTCAGGTACATCCAATTTGTAGAATTAACAATATTTTTTTAAAAAAACATCTGAAAATCTCATATTTGATAGTCGCTGGGCGGTTTGAAAAGTTCTCATATGCATCTCCTGGTGTCCTGGAGCCGAAGTTCCAGGTCCGGGAGCAAAATTCCGAGATTTATCATGCCATATTTACCGCTTATTTTTTGGTCCCCAGTCCACATGTGAAATTTTTACAGGTTACTATTATTTCTCTTGCCATCTATGGTGGTGAGGGTTTCATCTTTTGAATTTTGAACACAAATTTTTTTATCCATCTTGCACTGTTGGTCGTCTGGATGGCCATCCTGGACTTATTGGTAGACTTGATGAAGTTCGCTATAAAAGTTCTAGAGGTAGATTACTATTTTTTTTCCAAGAAATCTATTTTAAAGTTTATAAAAAGTTATAAAAACCAATTTAAAAAAATTAAAAAAAGTGAAATTTTTTCAAAGAATTTGTCACCCTACTCCCCTCTGTAGCTCTAGCAGCTCCATACCTACGAGGACATTGGTTCAAGGGGGCTGGTGAATAACTTAAACTCTGTAGCTTAAGTTTTCGTGGCACGCGGATGCCAATCAGAAATTTGGTTGTTTCCAACACAAATTTATGATCAGCGGTGTCAGTTTGTAGCTGACTTAAAGTTTGTTTAGACTCCCCCCCCCCCAAGGAGTTTTCCAACTATCCCCAACCGGGATTCATTGAAATTCGAAAGTTGGTTTTTTATGTCTGAACAGATCGGTGCAGGGATGAACCGGCCTATCTTCTCATTTCGCTGTTTGTCCCATCGAGAGCAATTTAATAAGATGTGGTCGACAGTTTCAGGCACATCGATTTTGCAGAAGGGACAATTTTTTTTAAATTTTTCACCAAAAAATTTCATATTTGATAGTCTCTGGACGGTCCGGAAGGTCCCCAT
>LSSL01004356.1:0-13315 GCA_001953115.1 Smittium mucronatum
AACTTGCTAAAAAAATATTGAATTTCGATTTCAGAAAAGGGGTATCTGGAGGAAAAGTTCAGAAATACCAATAAATGTAAATTTTATGTTAAGTGTATAAAATTTTAATATAAATCGACAAAATAAATTCGAATTGAATTTAAATAGAATTACATATATTGTTATTTTTATCTAATCAATATTTTTTATTTAAAATTTTTAAAGTGTAAGGTTTTCATAAATAACAAACTACTTTTAAAAAATGGTTAAGAAAAAAAATTAATACATTATGATTTAATTTTTGGTATTATGAAATATTATATTGTAAAAATTCAAGAAAATCGGTTTATCACATTTTTATTTTTAAAGAAATAAAATCAAAGATATTAAGTTTATATTTACATTATAAATAAAATTTATAAAATTTATAGAATTAGAGCTCTAGGTATATTTTTTTGACAATTTTTTTTCAACAATATAGAAGATTTAGCTATAGTAATTTAGATTCATAAAATGATTTGTTGAAATATTTAGATATAAAAATAGTGTAAAATTCAGGAAAACGATCATTATTTTCGTGAATTTTTTATTCTTGGTTTTAATACAAATTTTATGGTTTTATTTGTTTTAGAGCAATATTTTAAATCGTTTTAAAATAAATTTTATGGTTCTATTTATTTTAGAACAATATTTTAAACTATTTTAAAATTAAAAACACAATTTCTTTTCTTTTTTTTCATTCGTATTTTTTCTTTTTAATCATTAATTTAGAAATTCTTTATATAAATAAACTAGGGGTTTTTTTTATGAATTCTAACAAACATTTTTTTAGTTTTTTTTTAGTTTTTTTGCTTTGAAATAACACAAAGATAATTTAATGCTTTTTTTTTGAAGTGGCTTAATGATTATTTGATATTTTTTTTCAATATATATACTTCAGTTTTTATTTGTATCAAATTCTTTATTTTTTTAATTATTGTTAAAGTTAAAATTACATTAAAATAAAATTTCAAGAAAAAATATCAATTTTTTTATAAATACCGTTCAATGTTTATAAAAAAATTTGACAAAAGTAATGTGTTAATAAATAATAAGAATTTGGCGGTATTTTTTACTTGCCAAAATTTTATCTCTAAAAAAAACTAAAATAATGTTATTAGATGGTTATACTCAGGGGAAAATAATTGATTTTTTGAGAATATATATATTTGCTTTAAAAAAATGTTTGGTTTTCTTTCTTAGTTTTTAAATGCATTAATGTATACTTTAATCATAAAATAAACGTTGTTTTTTTTTATGCATAATAACTTTTAACTCGAAAAAAATTATAAAACTGACTTCTAAACTATAAAATATTTTTTATATTAGCCATAAATTAAAAAAAGGTGTAATTTATGTAAAAAATCAAGGACATTATACACAATTTTTTTTAATTTGAAAAATTCTCGAATAACTTATGTGTATTAACTGACGTATTTTTATCTATATAACCAGAATATGGGTCATTATTTAGTAAACGGACGTTTTGCTTGTAAATTTTTCTTATTTCATTTTAAAAAAAATCTATATTTGTGATAAATCTTTTTTTATTCGTTAAAATATTTTAATTGGAGAATAACAATTGTTATAAATTCAAATTAGGGAATTTTATCACAGTTTGAGACTATAAATAATCATTAAGCAATATTAAACTATATGACTTTGTGGAAAAAAGTGTCTTGTATACATAATATTAGCTCATATATGAAGCCTCCTTATAGTGATTAAATTTTTAGGAAAATATTCTTTTTTCATATCATTTAAATGATTAATTTCAAATAATACCTCAAATTTTTATAATTATTTTTAACTCTTTTTAACAATTTAGTAATCAAAAACATGTTTAAATTATTATAGAAAAATTAAAAAATTGATTTATGGGATTTTGACTCATTTTTTTTACTCGAAAACAATAAATAAGAAAATTATATACAGATCTATATCCAAAATTTAAATCTTAATTTCAAATTTTTTTTAATGAATTTAATTAAGCTTTAAAAAATTTTATACAAGGAAACATATATAAGATAAAGCGAAGAAAGTTATTCTAAAAAATTTTAATAAAAAATATCACAGTATCTAAGGTGAAAAATTCAGATCCCTCCCCCTACCCAGTTTTATATATAAAAAAATTATAAAAGTGTCGCACTTTTTTTGCTAAGAATAGATATCAGGTAATAATTAAATTAAAATTTTATCAGAAAATAGTTTATTTCAGTTTTAAATATTTTTTTATTTTTTTGAAATTATCAAATAAAACCTTGAATTTTTTTTTTATATCTAAAATTAAAATCAACCCCTTTTTGAAGATTTAATTTTAAGAAATTTTTTGCAATTTATTCTTTAAAATAATAGAACCCTTTTTTTTTATTTTAAATTATTGTATTTTTTTTATTTTCAATTAATTGATTTTTTTAGGATTGATTTTAGACTTATTTGTGATCTAAATTGCGTTATTAACAGTTATATGACCTTTTTTGAAATAAATTTGTCAGCTGATTAAAATAAATATAAATTTTAGACCCTTTAAGGGAATTTTTCTTATCTAATATGATATCTAGTCATTTTTAAAGGTTTGATAATAACTGAAAGTATTACACAAGTTTTTTTACTAAGTATAACTCTTTTTAGTCTTTTTTCAAAAAAAAATTTGAAAGTGCTGATATTTTCATGTCCAATTTTTATCATGTATATAAATATCCAATTATATTATAAAATAATATATTAAAACCGAATCTAAGAGTTTTTATTTTTATTTTTTCATAATTAAGTAGGAATAAATGAAGTTTTATAAGTATTATTACATAATAAAACAATTTATTATATCACATTAACATTATAGATAATTACTAGTCCCATTGAAATTTATTTAGAGAAAAAAAATCTATCAAAAAGCTTTTTTTAATTTAGCTATTCAATAAATATTGCTAAAAATACTCCTTTCTTTGTTAAATTGGAATTTTATTATTTAGCATAAAAAAATAAATTTATTGGTTTTTTAAAGTAAAAATATTTGATTCAATTTATCTGAACTCACTGAATTTTATTTTTTTATTTTTACTAAACGATATCCTTCGATTTTATATCTTTTAATGTATATTTTCTTAAAAAAAGTTTTTTTTTTTTGATAACCTACAAATGTGGTAAAAGTTCTTTATTTAGATTGTTTTAAAAACTTGGAGTCCTAAATAAAAATATTTTAGTAAATTTTATAAAAAATACCAGCAAAATTAACTAGTTAAATACTTTATTTTTATTCATTTTTTCTTATATACTATATTTATTTAATTTTTCCAAAATCCAATTTGAATTTTTTTTTTTAGTTTTTCCAGAATATTTACACCTGTTTTTTTAAAAAAAGAATATAAAATAATTTAAATGGAGAAAATTACTGTTATTAAGCGTTATTTGTAAAAAAAAAATCTTTAATAATATTTTCTGAAATCCATTATACGTAAATTATTATGCATTTTTTTTAAAATTACTGAAAAAATTATATTGAAATCTTTATCCCCTCTATTTTTAAGAATTTTATTTTTATTATTATTATTATTAATGAATATTTTATTCTTTCTAAATTATCTTCTGGGAGCTTCAGGATAAAAAAAAACACTTTAATCTAAACATTGTGCTTTGATTAAGAAAAAAAAAATATTACTCGATCTTATCAAAGAAAACCTCTCAAAATATTCTAGATATTTTTTTCAAGTTTTGATAAAGCTTTCAATTTTTTAAAAAGATCGAAACTGATATTTTAAATAAATTATATCAATACAGTCCCCTTTTATTTTTATAGAATTTTTCAGAAAAATGTTATTGTTATTGTTATTTTTATTAATGTATTAAAACTTTGTCATGCTACTTTTTTATTATTACTTTCCTTTATTTTTATCCAGAAAAATAGAAAAGTTAAACATGATCATATTTTAAGAAATAAGGCTTCATGATCTTTAAAATTATGGTTTCTTTTTATTAAAATGTAATATTATAATGATATTTTTCAAGACTTGATTAAATCTAACAGTAAAATTAGATAATATTTTCAAATCATTATTTTTTTGGATTTAATTAATCTATATTTATCATTTGAATATGAAAATTGGTATAATTAATTAATAAAATTCATTAAATTAAAAATAAATGAAAAAAATTAATTAATTAATATTTATTGATATCATATATATTAAAGAATAGCTTTCCCCAAGAATCTTTCTTTGAATATTTTTTATATAATTTAAAACCCCATTTTACAATATCATGAATTTTTTATACTCGGATCAATATTGGCTGTATGAATCCTAATATTTGTGAAAATCATTTTGATAGCTATATAAGGAATATTTGAATAATATTTGATTGTCTATGGATTGATTAAAGCTAGGTATTAATGTTTACTTGTAAAAAAAAAATTCAGTTAAAAAATACTAGTGAGAATTATTTAACTAAATGTTTAGAAATTTGATGAATTTATTGAATTTAAATGACTAAATCAGCCAAAAATGAATTTAAATATTTTATAATTGATTTATTCCTAAAAAAAAAAAAATTAACAATTTATTAACAAAAAAAATTGGATTTCTAAATAATAAATTATTAGCTCATTTTAAAAGAATGGGTAATTAATTTTCAAAAATTTATTATTTATTTTCCTAATTCCATAATATATGTGTTGTAAGTGAATTGATATTTAAATGGATGTAAAATTAATTGGTTGTAAAATATATATTTATTGGATAAAATTATAATTTTTGAATTTTCGACAAATAAAAAATTGCCTTTCATTTAAGAAAAATTCAAGAAAAACAGCAACATTTTTTTGATAAAATTTGAATTTGACTTCAATAAAATTTTAAGTATTGGATTATTTTAAAATTTAAATCCTTGTAAGTTTTTTTTGGGTGAATAGAATGATAAATTATAATATAAATCATGTAGTTTTGATTCCAATTAACCATCAATGTGGTAGAATATAATAAAAATAATTCGTGAAAAATTTTGTTTAATACCGAATAAAAATATAATTATTAAACAGCAATCTGTTATAAGATAAGATATTCAATTTCTAACCACTAATTATATTCAATAGTAAGAAAACGGTTAGCTGTTGGTAGATATTAAAAAAATAATTATTAAAGCTCAATAATTAAACGAATAATATACTTTAATAATCTAAGTGCTTAAAAAGACAAAAAATAATATTTTTTACATAATTAAAATAATAAATATCGTTTTATTGGATATTAATACCCTAAAGTGTATTATCGGATAATATAAAACCTCTATTCGATATTAAACTTCTACTTTTATCCAATAAAATGGTCCAAAATATTGTATCATGATCACGTAGAAAACGTATCCACAAAAAAAAAATCACATACACGTAGATATCATAATCACGTACTTCATATATATGTATATTGGCTTATAATTTTAAACAATTTAACTCTTCAAAACTTATAAAAATTTGATTTTAAAAGAAAAAAGTCTTAGAATAATTATACAACTTTTAAAAAAGTTTTATAATAAAAAATCACTAGAAAGAATAATTTCTGAAACTAATTAATAACATAGTTGACTTTTCTTATATATGAATATATTAAAATTTGACATTAATAATAGCAAAGTAGCTTCTTTGTAATAAATTCAGACAATAATATGAAATTATTGGACCTTTATTTTAAAAAAAACTTTTAAATATTATAAATTCGCTTTAATTTTATTATAAAATAATGCTTAGAACTTTTATACTTTTGAAATATTTAAATTGTATGAAAAGAAGAAATTCTATTTTTTTAAGATTGGGGTAAAATAAACGATAAATTCAAATTGAAAAAACATCGATTCCTACATTCATTATTTATAGATATCTCTGGCTAAATACCATGATTACTCTGACAAACTTTTTATTAAAATGTAAATATAGTAGTGCTTATGAAAGTTTTATATAAAACTTTAAGTGTAGAAAATATAGTTTTTTTTATATAGTCACAGTAAAAAATAAATTTACATTAAAAATATGCATCTTCTTTATCAGTTATTACTTTTGTTATTAAATTTTGCATTGATATATAGCCTTTTAATTTCAATAACACATTTAAGCACTCTAATAGATATAATCACTAATAATTAATATCTTTTATAATTAATTTTTAAATTTTCAGCTCAAAAAATATTCACTGGATTTATTTTTAATACTTTAATGGTTTAAAAATATTTTTTACTCTCTAAGTTAAACTAATATATCTATAACTGGAAAAAAATTCACAGATAATAACTCTTCATTTTAGTATAGATAATAAGTTGGTCTGAATTACTTGTGAGTATTGATTGATAATATTGATATATCTCCGTAAAAAGAGTAAAGATGAAAGTATTAAGTTTATTTTTTACAAGATTTTTATTGCAAGGATTAATTATTTAGACAATACTGATGATTTTTTTTTTTTTTATCAAACCCTTTTAATGGTTTATTAAGATGTTTTTTAAGAAAAATAAGATGTGAAATCGTAAATATGAAATTTTTCGGATTAATTTTTTTTACCCATATCTAAATTTAACAGTTCGTAATACTTAAAAAAGACCTAATTTGACTTTATTATTTTTTAAGTACATTTTTTTAAAAAAAGTAAGGTATAATCCATATTTGCGAATTTTCACTATTATACTTTATAAACAGTTGATTTTATAGGTGATGATTTAATAAAAGTGTTTTTTTAAGCCCTTTATTTTTTTAATCTAATAAGCTTCTGGTTTTCATATTAATAATACTCAAATATTTTTTGACATTTACATTATTTGAAATTTTTTAAAAGACTTATTTTACTTATTACAAAAGAAATATTTAAATAGAAATTTGATGTTTTAAACTAATAAACTTCGTAAATGATTTTTTAATAGGAACGATATTCACAAAAAAAAATTCAGATATGAAAAAATTAACTTGAGTGAAATTAAATAAAAAAAATATGGTTTATGATTAATAAATAATAGATTCAATTAATAAATTGTACTATTTAATAACAAGAATCATTAAAATAAATAGAGATACAAGGTATATTTTTATCTATAAACCCAAGTTTTTTTTAGTTTTAAATTAATTAAAATTTTAAAAATGAGATAATAGATTTTTTTTTCATGAAATCATCCCCAAAATTTGAAATATTTTTAATTTAATACTAAAGATAGAATTGTGAATCTTTAATAACTTATACATCGAAATAGATGAAAATTATCACTCGATTATTTAATTGATCAAATTTTAACTCCCAATATTAAAGTTAAAATAATATTGTTTGGAATAATAACACGTATTTAAAAATGATTTTATTAACTTTAAATGAAGTTTAAATTATAATTTTAGTTTTATTTTCTGCTGAATTCTAAAATTAACTGATTGATAATTTTATATTGCTTTAATAATTACAAGAGACACTTTTTTTAAATGATATTTTAATTTGAAGTTGATATTTTATAATTATTTTTTTACAAAATAATCACTGTAATAAAGTTATCTGTTCATGAATACTCACGAATATTAATATTTTTTTATGGGATACAAGAAAAAAGCACAAAAGGCTAATTGTTAAAAAAAATTTGGTGCTCCTTATATTTAAAATTACACTTGACTATGTTCTTAATTGTAAATAAATTAACAAAAAAATACCAGCATAGTCTAATAATTGTCTATCGTTTTTTATAATCAGGAAAATTCTTAAATTGAGACTATCCAAAAATTATCTTACACAATATTTATATATAAGGTACAAATAATTTATTTTTAAAAAAGCAAGGAACCATTTTAAATCTTAACATCAAACGGAATATGAATCATTTGGATCTATTATCTAAAAATTCTATATAAATCGAATAAAAGAATACAAATTCAGGTAATACATATTTATATTTATATTTAAATTACCACTTCATCTATAGTTTTAAAGTTAAAAATCTAAGATCTTCTATAATCCACGTTATTTCATTTTTTTTTATTGCCCAAAAAGTAAATTTGAGACAAAAATTCATATCATATAAAATCTTTGGACTATAATAGTATTTATGGAATAAATAAAAAGATATTAAAGTTTTTTTTATTTTAATCAAAGAATCTTTGCATATTTTTTACCTAAAGAATTTAATCTGCACATTCTTAAGAAATTGAATTAAAAAACTCTGATATCATTAGATTTTTAACTGTAATTCTTATCCCTTCTATATTTCATCTCTTTTTTTTATTAAAAATTCCCAGTATATTTTTTCAATTAAATTTAAAGATTTGAAAGACCATGCCTTAAATTTTACTTCAAACTATTTAGTTTTAAAGAGAGAAACGTATGTTAATGGTTATTTATGTATTTTCAATATTCTATTATATTCATTTATAAATATATTAAACATCTCCATAATATGACAGAAAAAATTCAATATTATTTTTTTCTTTCACAATAAACTGAATAATTTGATTCATGAATGCCATTTTTATTTTTTTTAGAATTATATTCATGATTTGGTATTCCCATGGGTGATTTTTAAATTCCTCAAAGAACTAATATTTTTTCTTCTTTTAATAAACAATAAAAAATCCCAAAAAAAGCCTCCATGAAACTCTAACTTTCAATAATAGTTAATACAGTATGTTATCCTAATTTATTGATTATGTGGTAACTAAATTTCTTTTTTATAAAACCATGACTTATATTTAATATGAAAAAATAGTGTCACAATCTTAAAATTTAATTTTGGTGATAAAAATTTGGTATAAAATCAAAATTACCCCTATTTATATATTAGCTATTTAAATAAAAAATAATCGAGAAAAAATCAGAATTTTTGTAATTTAAAAACTGTAAAATATAATAATATTAGTGCATCGATTTTTTCTCACAAGAATATTGCTTTTGAATTCATTTTGTTTTTTTCATATTTATTAAATATTTTCTACTGATTTTCCGTAATAATGCACTCTAATAATCTAATCCTTGTTTATATAAACTGGATGTATGTTTCTTTATCTATAAAAGTTTTAAAAAAGCTTGAACTAGTGTCTTAAAAAAGTTTTAAATATAAAAAATTTATACTTAAGGTAAATTTTCAACATCTTATATTTTCATCCCTTATGACTCATCAGATCAGTTGCGATGATAAAACTTTTTTTTTTTTTTTGAATTCATCCAAGCTAAGATTGATCATAAAATTTAAAAAATTCAGGGATTTCTACAAATAAATTGAAAATAACTTTGATGTATTTATAAAAATAGAAGAATTAGCTTTCTTTAGATACATTTTTCTGAAAATTATGGTTTCAATTACACCAATGATCTTCTGGGTATATATATATATATATGAATAAAAAAATACCTTTCTATAATAAGGGTTAAATTATTTTTTCGTGATAAACTAAATTAAAATAAAATTTACAGTATAATTTTAAAAAAAAATGTATCAAGTTTATATATTTTTCATTTTTAAAGCGCTTTTAAAAGAAACAGTATTTCTCAAACTCGTACGAGTGAACTAATAATTTTCCTTATCATTATTATTTTTATATAGTTATATAAAAGAAAATTAGATGAAACGTTCATTATTAAATAAAGCACATTTTTTAGTTTTCGAATTTTCTTGGAATATTTTATGTTTCAAATGTCAGTAAAAAAAAGTACAAAAATTTATCCGTACTAAATTTGCTATTTTATAATCACAAATAAAAACAAGAGGAAAAAAAAAGCAATATTTCTAATATTTAATGCCATAAATTCACTATGTGGAAAATTTACTGACATATTTGGCTTTTTTTTAAAGAAATACTAGTAATTACATGCTTAAAAAATTAGAAATTCACGGTGGAAAAATTAGATATAATGACGGAAATAAATTGAAAATACTTTTAGCTGTATTTTTTTTTTTTTTCTTTGGAATACCGCATATTTTTTATTTGAGTCGTGCTAATAATTGGTTTATTAGTTTTTTAAAAAAAACTAATATAATCAAAATAAAATTTAAAAATAATATGAACGAGTATATAAAAAAATTTCTCATACTTTTAAGCAATTTATTATTATTATTATTATGATTTATTTTATATTGTTTAACTCTTGAAGATGATTTTTATTGGAAAAAAAACAGACTTTCTGAAATAAATTTGGAAAAAAAATTCGGATATCTTGCAACTTTCTTAAGGCAAAAAGATTCTGTTCTTTAAAAAAAGTAGTAAATTTCATTTTTTTTTTATAATTTTGAATTTACAGCAGTAAAAACACATAATTTATATAACTGGTAAATGAAAATATATATAAAAATAAAATTCACCAACTCTTTAAATGAATTGTATTTCTAAAAAAAATGGGGGGTTTTTTTTGTGGTAATGATAATCGAAAAGTATTTAAAGGAAGTTTCTTAAATTTCAATGAAAACATTTTTTTTCATAAAAACCCGATGTATGTAGTACCCTACTTGATCTGACGATATAAAGCCCGATATTTTAAAAGAAAGCAGTCTAAAAACTGAAATAAAAAATAAAAATAAAAACCCAAGATATATCAACAATCTAGATTGCAAATAAAGGAATTATGATTTTTAATATCTTGATTTTAATATTTGGTACTCTATGGATGTAAATATTTTTATATATTAAAAAATAAAGATTATATAATTCCATTAAAATTTTATCACCGTAATTTTACATATTCAGCCGTTATATTAAAAACTTATTATGATATCCTAAATGCTTGAGATTTGAAAAATGTATATTCCCCCCCCCCTATTCAAAATATGTATTATACTTTGTTTTTTTTTCATCGGGATGGGGGAGGGGGGGGGGGTGGGGTTTAGATTTTCATCCACCTATTATAAATTATTATTTATAAAACTTTGAAAATTTCAGGGTTTATAATACATATAGTTTATATAGACCTTATAAAAAACCCTTGGATTTCATTAATAGGCACATTTTAAGGAAACTTTTAAAGCAAAAAAATTTTTTCTTGTGAAATTCAATATAATTATTTATTAAAACAAATCAACGATAGTTTTAAATTGAGCAAGACAAAAAAAAATAATCAAAGTAGAGATTAAAACCCACACTGATAAAAACTGTATGTTAATATTTCGGGGTTTGATTTTCGGTCTATAAATAAGCATTTCCCATCTGTTTTAATTTGAGGATTTCTTTTAATTTTTTTTTTTTACGAGTCTGCGTGTATATTAAATCTAAATTTATTTATTTTAAATGGACCGAGAAAAGAGTTTTATTTGATGACCCGGATTAACAAAAAAAAAAAGAATAGCTGTTAAAAAAAAATTGACATTAGCAATGTTTTTTTTTCATTAATTGCTCTTTAGAATTATAAAAAAGCATGAAAAAAAATAATTCATTTATGGATTGGTTTTGTAAGCTATGAAACCTGGATTATACCAAAATACCGACAGATTTTTTTTTTTTAAAATGATGTAGTTTCAAAAACAAAAAAAAACAAAAAAAAAAAAACAATTACTAGATAATCTCATCTCGATTGCAAATATTGGAGCTATTGATTTTTATTTGAGTTTAGTTTCATAATTCAACTTGAAAACTTTTCACATTTTCGGCTTTTATATATATATATATATAAATTCAGTAGAAATTATTTATTTATATTTTTGAAACCCCCAGATAATGGTATTATCATGGGCTTTTTAATATGGGATTTTTTTATTTAGGAGTGACATGAGACTCGAATAATTTAATTGGTAATGTCCATTGCAGTTTTACTATCTTTGAAATTTTTTATATTTTAGTATTAATGTAACCCCCCCCCCTTTTTTTTTGGGCGAAATATCGATACTTTGACCCGATTTTTTTAAATGCAATTTTTTTTTTTTTAGAGTTGGGAACTATGTTTCATTTGTGATTTAGTAATAAAAAAAAAGACGCAGTTCCGATTACTTTATATTTCAAGGTACCAAAAATAAAAAATAAAACGATTTGAATACAAAAATAATCAATCTAAAAATTCCAGCGCCTGAATATATACATCAATGTTTGGTTATTACTTTTTTTTTTTTTGATATAGAACCTGACGATTGATCTTTTTTTTTTTTCGTATTACGGAATTTTATTGTAAGATAACATCATTAAAAAGAGATAATATATCAATTGGGTCGATATTTATTAACCAGCAAATACTGCTATAACGTATTATTTTTTTTTTTGGGGTTTATAGAGATAAAAAAAGGGTGACTGAGGTTGATTTTTTTTTTTTTGAAAAGTAGAGTATGAATATTCGAGATTGTGATTTAAAGATGATAAGATGGAATGCTGAAACTGATCTTGAACTTGGTCCATATTGCTAAACATTATTAATCGAATTTAAATATTACTAAAATGTAAAGTAAATAAAGAAAAAGTTTGGGATAGGCATATTGCCACTGATTTAAAATAAATTCTAGAAAAGACTTGTTAAGGAATGATGGTTTTTTTCAGACCACTAATAAACCCCCGTTTTTCAGATCACGATTGTTTTTTTTTCTGCAATATCGACATATAAAAGCGATTAGAGATTCCACTAATCAAAAGATGAAACGAAAGAGAGAAAACGGGGGAATGAAATAAGTGTTTGAATAATTGCTCGAAATCCGCTAATGTTTGGGAAAAGAGTGCTTTTTTTTGAACATTGTATTTAAACTTTTTAATGGGATTTACAGCTAGTTTAATTGTACTTTTTTCTACAACAGAAAAAAATACGATAGAATGGGGGTGGAAATAAAGAGAGAACGGATTTATTCGAATTGATGGGAAAGGTTTTCTCTCTGCAGACTGGAAAATATCAGTATTCAACATTTATTCTCTGCAGACTGGAGAATATCTATTCAACATTTATTCTCTGCAGACTGGAGAATATCTATTCAACATTTATTCTCTGCAGACTGGAGAATATCTATTCAACACTTTTTCTTTTTCTTTTTTTAGCGATGCAGATTTTGTAATTGACGAGATTTCGATTGGGCCAACGAATTCCAAGTATTGGTTGGTTTATTCCTAAGCTAAATAAATGGGGTTTGTAGATTCGAGTATTTCCCCCGAAACCCCCGACAAATTAAATTGCTGGGAAGATAATTCCAACTGGCTTGATTTGAGCGAAACTAAAAATGATGGATATATGGAATAGTATTTAGAGGATTGTTTTTCTTGCTGCTAATCCAATGCCGAGGGAATTACAAGTGGGAATAGGTTTCACATGACAAGTGAAAAGTATGATGTGGGGCCGAGTGTTTTGCTGGATCGAGGGAGAGAGAGAGAGAGAGAGAGAGAGAGAGAGAGAGAGAG
>LSSL01004359.1:0-24184 GCA_001953115.1 Smittium mucronatum
TATGGAGCTGCTAGAGCGGCAGAGGGGAGTTGTGTGAATTTTTTTTAGTTTTTATAAATAAGTTTTTATAACTTTTTATTTGAGTTAAATGTGGTTTTTAAGTAATAAAAACTTCTTTTCATCCCAATGAATCCCTTTTTTCACTTAAATAGAACATTTTTTTCATTAAAATAGAACTTTTTTCCTCATTCCGATAAACACTTTTTTTAGATTTGCGGGATTATTTTTTTGATGAAAATATCAAAAGAGTTATCGTTGGACTAAATAATAATTTATACCAATCAACAAAAAATAAATAATAATACCTAATAGCAATTATAATTTAATTAATAAAGACATATAATAAGGATTAAAAGTTAAGTTGACTTATTTGTTACAAAAATGATCCCACAGGTCCAGAAAAAAGGGTCTAATGAAATGAAAAAAAGATTATATTGGAATGAAAACCCCTGAAGAATTAATTTATCATAAAAAAAAAAGGCTCCCAACCTCACACACAATCTTCTATTTCTATAATAAGGATATATTCAAGATGCTTTCAAGTAAGGTGTAATTAATGCAGCTTTAACCGACCGTCTGATCTGATATTTCTAGGAAAAAAAATCACAAATATTGATAAACAGAGCGATCATCGAAATGAACCATTTCAATAAATTAGTTTTTTTTATAAAAAACTTATTTTGAGGCATTTTGAATTTATTTGACCAAAAAAAACATTCAAACTTTCAATATAGGAGATTATTTACAAGATAGAACTTTTTTTTAATATTTAAACCATTGGCCACAACAAAAATATATCATTTTCAAATCAATATAATTGGAAAAATGCTTGCTTTAATAAAATTTCAAAATTTTTCCAATAGATGGTTTCTTTTTTAAATCTATACAGCAGTTTAACCAATAATTTTTTTGTTAGCTCTGTATTTCCAAATTAGGAAATCGCAAAAATTTATTAGGAAAGTGTTTTTTCTCAAAGATAATCTCTCATACATAGGTTCAATTATGAAAATAACGATTTCCTTTATTAATTTTGAATAAATTTTGGAAAATACGAGTTAAAAATTTGAAAATTTTTATCGTTAGAAAGTCAGGATTTTATATAATACTCCACGTTTAATTTTTAACTGAATTACTAAGAAATAACAGAATACCTGATATTTCTATCGAAAATATGCATTTTTTTGCTTTATAAAACATTTGTTAGTGGCAATCTAAATTTTTTCCAAGATAATAAAGATTTAGGAAAAAATATAAAAAGTTAATGCACCTCAATCTTTCAATAAGAAATTTCTATTCGTGATTTCAATTTTGTACAAAACAAGAATTTTGAATATTAATCTTTGATTTAATTAAAAATCAGGATGAATATAAAAAATCAATGGAAAAGTTTCTTATCTCAAAGAGACTATCCCACATATATACAATAAAAAAACCTATTTTAATGAAGCTAGGGTTATTTTTCTGATATATCTCATATTATAGACAATGTTCCCAAAAAAGGTACAAAATTAATGAAACGACGGTTAAGGGAGGATATTCAATATATATGCTGCTTTAAACCATTTAAATTGATTTTAATTGGATAAAAAGAAAATTCGTGTCTATTGTTTAGTTTAGTTCAAATATCTTCATAGATACTTTTTTATCGATGTATCCAATTCAAATATACTACAAGGAATTATATAAAAAAACCCTTTTTTATTATAAATTTATATTATAATCAATCTGAATTGATGTTTTAGATTATCAAGCCTCTGCATAGAAAGCATAATGTCTAATTTTTTAGATTTTTTCATAAAACCATGTTTAAAATAGCTAATTTTTTATTTTATTTTTCTAGTTTATTTTACATAGCCATATTTTTCAGCATTATGTTGAGCTTAATTGATTTTTTTTCTTTTTTAAATTACTCGCATATGGTTAAATTTTACTTATTGAGTTAATAAGATTATTTATTTATTTTTTAAAATTCATCTATACAGAAAATACAAAAGTAATATTCAAAAAATGTGTCCAAAATGATAAATAACACAATTAAGATTATCTCTCATCAATAAAATTTAATTTATTAGTTAAAAAATGTTCTAAAATTAAGACTATAAATCAAAAATGTATGTTTAATTTTTTTTTGGTTAAGATCCAAGTATTCTAATGAATATATATTATGAATATTTATTCATATCCAACCCCCGAACTTCAAACTATTTTTTTAACTCCAATTGATCCACTTGGAAAAAAATTCTGCGAATTTCAGCTCAAACTTGCTGGATTTTTTTGGGCATAATTCTTCTATTTTTCCGATGCGATTTCAAATTATATCCATCTATGATTTCAAAGCTTCTATATAAGTCCAAAATGTTATAAGATTATTTTAATCCAAACCTGGTGGCAGTGTATAAAACTTCCCATATTTACGAGAATTTTTTTCAATACGCCAGTTTGTTTAAGTAAATGGTTTCCTGGTTTTCATTAGTTGCCGATTAAGCATCTATTATATTTCCCAAAAAAAATTTTTTCTCTCCAGATTTATCAAATCAGTTATTAACGTTTACAAGAAAATGATTCAAATTTTGATCTTTTAACCTTAATTTATTTTTGTTTCTGAGGCCTTCCAGGATTTTTAAAGAGTCATATATAAATCTTAAAAGATTTCCATAGAGTTTAAATCTGTTTGCTAGATCTTCATAAACCTAATGTTCATAAAGGTCTTTCGTAAATTCAGCAAAAATGGGTATCATTATCGATACAATTTCCCCATAATTCAACTTTTAAATTTCCGTTTAAATTTTCTATCTGTGATCTTGATTGGAGAAAATAAGAATTATATGTTAATTTTTTATTTCCAAGGTATAATAGAACTCCAACGAAATATTTTTGTGAAAAATTGGTCTACAATATGCAATAATATACTGTGGAGCCCCATTTTTATGTGAAATCTATGTAAGAAGAAATCATGCCACCGTTTCTGACTTTATTTTTTGTCCATATAGAGCTGTGCCTTTTTTTAACATATTATATTTTCGTTGGTATTTATCTGTTGTATTTTGCAGAGATGTAGTTTATTAGGGCCATACAATCCATTACAATCGCTTATAATTGTTTTATGGAAGTAATATGTGCCATGTGTAGATAACTTGATATGCTTATATTATATCTTTTTTGGATTCTATATTTTTATAAAATTTATTTTATTATTTTAAAAATTTCAGATCCTCAAAAACCCCTTTTTAAATGCTCCCGTGTTTTTTATTAAAGTATTTGGTCCTTTATGTACATTTTTAAACCAATCTGTCCCTTTTTTTCATTTATAACTAAAATTTCACCTTTTTATTTGATTTGTCTCTCAACTTTTTTCTTTCAATCTTTTTGAAATTAATAATTTAATCTATACGGGTTTTAACACTAATTACCCCTTTATATATTACCATGTCAATTCCTATTAGTTCAAATCATAATAATTTTTCTCGGGACCTATCATATTCCTTTTCAAATAAAATATGGGGTCTGTGGTCTTGGGAAGTGGTTTATTTCAAAGTCATTCTCCATAAATGTGTCGCCCCGTCTTGAAACATCCATAGATAATTCCTTAGATCTGAATAGCTGTAATGTCGCAGATTGAACAGATAAAATAGTGAATGTTTTACCCCAAAGATATGTTAAAATGCTTTAAAGCCTGAGATAACTCCAAGCACTTCCATGTTAGTCGCAAAATAACTCTTATGGGGGGTTTTTTTATATAATTACCTCCATTAGATGTTTTTCGCTATTAAATTATGGGACACGCCCAAATCAATTTGCATCAGTTGTAAGAATGAATATCTATTCCTATATGTATGTACTACAGCTTGTGATTCGCTCAGAAAAAAATTAAAGATCTTTTGTGGATTTGGTTTTAGTTCGAACCAAGTATATTTTGCTTCTTTTTTGATATATTAGCCAGTGGGGTAGCTATTTTAATACCGAACAATCCTTGAAGATGATTTTAGATTTTAATTTTTCTTTTAATTTATGATATCCATAATTGAATCGAATTTATTCAGACTTTTTTTAATCCAGTTTTCAACGATTTTATTCTAGGAAAAGATTGGATTTGGCTTTAAGAAGTTAAATTTTGCTCTATTAATCTTTTAACATTATTTCTTATTAGCCGAAACACTAATCCAGTGAAAAATAAATAATTTTTATTAGATCCGGAATATATTGTTTGTTTATATATGAATAATAGTGCCTATTTATATGAAAAAGGTTCTAGAATTCTTTTCATTTATCTTTGAAACGTATCTAAAATGTTTTTAAGTCTAAAAGATATCACTTTATAAATAATAAAAAAGTCCCTTTCCATAATATGTAAAAACATTTTCCAAATTTTCACTAAGTCCACCAACACTTTTCAGAAACCATTTTTGAAATAATTTGTACTGAGTTCTTTTGGGTTCCAAAGTGCATCAACAATTTCTTCTACCCGAGGAAGTGGGTAGTTGTCATTTTTTCGTGTTCTCGTTTACTCTCAGATAATCTGAGCACATAAATAAATTTCGTTTTTTTTTCAACGAAGCTATAATAGGGTCATAGCAATCTGATTTGTTCCTTTCAATTATTTTAATTTTTTCCGCTTCAATCTTATCACTTTTTACCCTATCATTCATTTTGTGAAACAATCGGTATTTTTATGAGCTTATTGGATTATCATTACCAGTTTCAACCCGTTTCAAGATCCTATTTGCTTTAATAAGCTTAAATCTATCTCAAAAATAAATACTAAAAAACATCCAATGTTTCTTTTATTTTAGGAATATTCTCCTTGATTTCGTTTTTTTAGGTTATTACTCGCTTATTACAATAAAATAATTTAGTATTATATCCCTCTTTTTGGGGTGCTTCTGTAGAATTTAAGAATTATGTATAAATAACTTTATTCCAATATCAAATATTTATATCTGAGATATATTAAAGCATTATACTTAAAAAGGCAACATGCTTATTTAACTATCACATTTTTTTTAATTTATAATGCTAGTAAATCAGAAAAAAGTTTTTTCTTATCATTATTTATATGTTTTAGCGATACGATACTCGGAATATTATTTTTAGTTTTATTAGCATAACTATTATCTGATTCTAAAGAAAATAAATATCCAAATCTAATTCAACGATCAGTCTTTTTAATATTACTAATCAATCAGCTCCCACACCTACACTTACTAGTTTTTCTCTCAAAATATTGTGATCGATCACAAATAGTTAATAATATATTTATTATTAGAGTCTAAATTACCAACCCCCTTTAGCTTATAATGCTTGCTTAAGTTTTGAGACTATTTCTCTGAGACTAGGGGACATTACTAGCAATTGGAACAGGTTTAGATCAGTCTAGGTGTGGAGAGGTTTTAGCCAACAGATTATGGAAATATTTCGTCTAAAATTTTGATAAATATTGGTTTTTTTATAGTATTCAGGTTTCAGCTGATTCATTGGGATATGATCCAGCTTTATATAAATATCTATTCACACCAGCGCGTTTGAAATTTCTATAAACGGTGTAGTTGTGGATTTTTTCTCAGTCAGATAAATTTAAAGCTCATAATTTCCGTATAAATATATTTTAACACACTTTAAACAGTTGTTTTTCTTTCAATTCCCATAATCCTTATTGTTAAATATAACTTTAGATTCATGCTGAGTATTTTATCGACTTTTTTGGGGTATAAAACATGGTTCTGTTTGGTGCGCAAATATATTAAATACTTATTATTTTACCTCAAATCTCCTATAGTTATATTCTTACATATTTTAATTTTCTTGGACTAAAAATTTGAAGTTTAATACTAATCGTTTTTTTAAAAGCTTATCTATTGGAAATTTCGTTTCTGTTTGAAGTCTTGATCCATAAACGAAAACTACAGATTCTTTAATATTTATATCTAATCTATTTGTCTTTTTTATAATTACCTGAAAGCGATTATATTTTATTTTATGAGAGGGGCATTACTATTACTATTAATCTTAATATCTTTTTTTCCGATACAATGTTAGTCTTATTGAAAAATCGCATGAGATTAGAAGATATTTCAATATAATTTTCTCTCTTGTTGGAGTATTTTCATAATTCGTTAAAAACAGCATCTAAATTTTCAAATCTGAGAATGTAGATATGAATTTTTTCTTCAAATCGGGCCATGATTTATCACCGAAAAAGTTTTATTTATATAACAACAAAGTACTAACCTTTAATAACGGATCTAAATTTCAATATTTTTTTATTCAAAACAGTATTAAGTATTATTAAAGCATGAGAAGAATTTCATCCATCTCTCCTCATTTTCATCGATTTTACGAGAGTATAATTATGCTCTTAGATATTTTTCTTTCGTTTTAATGTAAAATTTTGTTAATTTACTCTTTTTTTTCAGTCAACTATTAAATTGATAATAAAAAAAGCAATAAAAGTTTGAGTGTTGTTTTAAAAACCTATTATATATTTATTTTGGAGATAATGTTTTATTAATTTTGTAAGTTTTAGTAGATAGATAATCTAACTAACTATATAAAAAAAATAATATTTATTATAAAATATGAATCTACATAAATTATTATTTTTTTGAAATTTGAGTTTCCAAATGTTTGAAAAATTGAAAAAATAACCCCGTATCAAAATAATCACCGAATTCGGTTTTCCAGAAATTTTTTACTTGGACTTCAAGTTTCAAGTTTCTTTGTTATCATAAGTTTAATTTAAATAAGATTAAATTAAATAAGATTAAATTAAATCCCATTTAACTATATTAGACAAAATATTAATGTATATCATGCTTTATTTTTAAATTTAATCTCAGTTATGATTAAACTTTGCTTATATTGAGCTTAATAGATTATAAATATTTATTTTTAAAGGGTAAAATTATAAAAATAGAACAGTATCACCAAAAAATAAATCTGGAATGATAAAAAACATTAAAGGCCATTAATTAGTTATAAAAATCATAACCAACCAATAAATGAGTTAAAAAATAATTTAAAATTAAAAAAATAAAACAAACCCATATGAAGAAATTCATTGATTAATATTGATTATTATACAAAGATTATTATGAATATAAAAAAACATTCACAAAAAACGTCTATAATCTAGTGATTTATTCCTGGGCATAACTTATCTAATGCATTTCTAAAGAATTAAGACAAAATCGAAAAAAGTTAACTCAATTTAGAAAAAGTGAATACAAATGAAAAATAATAGAAATTTATTGAAAATAGGTAGATTTTGTTGGGTCTTGTGCATACATTTAGATGGAACGTGAAAGCGAATATGGATCAGTGTGACCAATTACAAAAAAATTTTATTGTAATTTAAAAAAATTGGCACCAATTTAGCTCAAATTAAAGTTAAATAGTAATTTATAATTATATTGTGTTTATTTTATGATATATATTAGCTATTTTGAAATTAATATGATCATCTTGGGAATGTGAAAATTAGTTTTTTAAATGCTATAAATTTAAAATTAATAACACTTTTCTCGTTTGAAGATCCGATTTTTTCAAAAAAAAATGTATCAAGGTTCGCCTATTATAAAATATTCTGAGATATAAATTTCCTAAGTTTACGAAAACCTATATTTTTAATAATTCTTTTCATTTTTAAATTAAAACAAATAAAAATTAAGTAAAAAATTACGTAAATAAAAAAAATTATAATAAAATTTAATAAATAGAATTAATTGGTATTATTGAAGGGAAAAATTACCCATAGAAATGAGATAAATATAAAAAACATTCGGCTTCGTTGAAATCGGTGGTTTTAAAATCTACCTAAAACGAAATTGACTTATAAGTTTTATTTCTGCACACTATTCATATTTATACAGCACAAAATTTTATTAAATAGTGAGATATATATCCCAAAAAATCGAGGCTGGCTCAGATCTAATAATTTAATGCTAAATTACGTACACTCGGAATTAGGACGCAGAATTTTAATAAATTGATCGAGCATTTTTTTTTAAAGTTTAATTCATGTTTATTTTAGTTAATAGTTTAATATTTTTAATGGTTTTTTAGATTTTCTACTGTTTAAATCCGACAATAATTTTATTTTATTGTTTTTTCCAAATTAATATTACGTAATAAAGAATATAAATCGTTTATAAAATATTTTAAGCTTTTTTTATGTAAAAATAAAATAATTAAATGAGAATTTTGTTAGCAATTTTTATGTTCAATTTTTATTTTATGTAAACTCACACTATTATAATTAAAATTTAGCATTTTAAAATTGATTATTTGTTGAAGGAAACTAGAGATTTCAATATATACCAGATAATATCAGACTTTCTATCTAAGATATATATGTATAATATGCCTGTTTAAATTTTAAATTTTAAAATATTCACCTTTTTTCAGCTTTTAAAGCTCTAAAAATACTTTGTGATTTTTTTTAAACCAAAATTACATCACTTCTTTGATTTAATATATATTTTTGTGTGTCTGTGTGTGAGTGTTGGTTTTTGGAGTTCCCTATCTTTCTTAGAACTACATTAAAAATATATTCAATTTTCTTCTCATTAGAGAATTGCTTTTCGGGCATGTTAAATTTTCGGCGGTCATTTCTAAAAATATCCTCTGTTTTACAACTGATATGAGAAATTTGAGACAATAAGTTCAAATAATAAGAAAAAAGTTTGGTTTTTTTTCTGAGTTTAAGATCAATATAAAAATAATAAATAATAATAATAATAATAATAAAATAATAATATAGGGGGCAAACCCTAAAGTTTGATTTGTTAAAAATAAAAATAAAAGTATATTTATCTTGAGCGTATATTAAATGATTTGTTTTGAGTCCTTAAATTTCAATAATTTGACACTCAGAAAAAGATTCAAAATTTATGTTTTTTCTCGACAACCCTTTTCCTTTTCACCACGTGATAGTGTATTATATATATTTTTTTCTCTTAGTCTTCTTATTAAATTTTTATACCCAAATAAATGGTTGTTCAGAAACTTTAGAAGTCAGTAAAATTTGCTAAATTATCAAATAATAAAAATTAGTTTTAGTAATAACCCTTTTGTAATCCCTCTTTATAAACCGCAAATAAATTTTATCCGATAAAATTACCAATAAGTTTTTATGGAATTTCTTTCCTAGATTACTAAAATTAGATCCTAAAATCTTATTCACGTATATATCTTTTGGTTGTAAACCCAAAAAGAACAATAATAATAATAATTTCTTGATAAATTAGTTTTCTAAAAATATTTTAATATGTAAAAAAAACTACATGTGCTAAATTTTAATTTCTATTTGATATTTGAGTAACTCCATCAAGATGAATAATAATTTCAATAATCGGGTATACATATAGATTTTATCAAAATATAAGAATTTTGTATTTTGGGAGCATATCCCTATTAGTGTAAAAAAAAAATAGTATATATAAATGAAATCATTGTATTAAAAAATATAAAGCCCATAAACCAACCCAAACTTATACAAATCATTTAAAAAATGCCATCTGGATATATATTAAACAAAAATCAATCAATTTTAAGAATAAACATAATATACCCACTAGTAACACACTGGCCTATATTATTCATCCTTTTCAAAAACTCATCCAAAATATTTGTCTTTTGATTAGTTTATATTGATATAATTTCTTTTTCAAACCTACCAAAAAGAATTTAAATCCAAAATCTGTGGAAATCACACTGTATGTAAATACCATCTTTAGATAAGTCATTGAAAAGAATGGTAATCAAGTGCTCAGAATAAATTAAAATCCAATTGAAAAATGAAAATAAAATTAGGATATATTCAAATGTATTTTTTCCCTATAATAATGGATCGATATTTCTCTGAAATGAAAATTATAAATGTTTTTATTAATCTTGACACATATGATAATATTTTTTAAGTTTTGGGTCCTATAATATTTTGAAATTGGAGTCCGATCAGTAAATTATCATTATAAATTTAAAAAATATTGGGATTTTTCGTATTATGTTTTAAACCCCACATGATATGGCTAATAGCAGATTTAGCATTAATGATTGAGCTTAAGAGGGGATTTTTGGAAATAGAACACCAAGTTTTTCAGATTCATGGTCTAAATTTGGTTATTTGTGACTTAATTCACAAAAATTAAAATGCTTTAATTAATAAAAACATCTCTAATAAATATTTTAACTTTGGCAACACGCCTAAAAAAGAGCATGTTAGAAGCTTAATTGTTTTTAATTCAAATTCGGAGTACATTTTTGAAAGTGTGATGCTACTATATACAGTTAATATTAGATTTAAAAATCATTTTATGATTCTGGAAATTTTTCCTATGAATGGAGCAAAAAACCCACGAGAATTTTTAAATTTTACCAAAAACAGAAATTATGATAAATGAACTGTTATTTTTTTAAATATATATATATCGTATAAAATGATACTCTAAGAAAGGGATGCAAAAAAATGAAAAAAAAAAAACATGATTGATAACTGATATAAATATCAAATTTATTATAATTCTTTCAATATTAAAACCATTTTTAATGATCAAAAATGCTATAAAATTTTCATTAAATAAATTATCATATACTCACTTATCCTTGAATCTAAATAGAATATAATTAATTAAAATTTTACATAATAAAATTAGATAATTGAAATTTTTTCTATTATTATTAAAAAAATATAATATTATCTATCGAAATCTGCAAATATTTTCAAATATTTATTAACAGAGCTAAATTTTCATTTATTTATAATTGAATTTTTTTTTTTGATTCTGTGATTAATCTATTTAAAAAAAAATATTATTAATTTCGAGAGTCTTCTTATGTATTCGGTGGACTCATAAATGTATTTCATTTCTTCTAATTTTGATATAATAATGGAAATATCTTCGAAAACAAAGCTTTTGCTCATTTTAATGGATAAAACAGTAAAATAATCAAATACTAATATAAAATTAAAGATTAAAGCAAAATATAGACAGATGATTCGCTTGATGAAATCGAGGGTTAGAAAAAATTATAAAAAGCAAAATAATTTGTAAAATGAAAATTCAGTTTATGGAACTACAAGATTTAGATAACGATAAATCGAGAAAAGGAGAAATAATATATTTAGTCTATTAAAAAAATTACTACATTTGAGTGTAATAAAAAAAAGGTAAAAACATCTTGAATTCATATAAAAATAATTAATAGAAATATCAGAAATATCAATAAGGCAGAAGGAATTTTTAGTGAGGTCGGATTATTTGCAAGTAAATTGATGAAAAGATTAGTCCGCGATATTTTAGTAAGCATTATTTCTTAAATTCTAATTTTCTGAATAACTGAAATATGTTAAATTAATAAACGCTCGGATATTTTTCTACAAATATGTAAAGATTTTCTCTTGAAATTTTTTTATTTAAATCTTCATTTTGATAATTTATGAATTAAATTGTAACTAAATGTTTATTAGATCAAATAAGGTATATTTATACTAGCACCAATTAAATATTACATTATAAAATTTATATTATATTGAAAATATTATAAAATTGATAGAAGCCCCAGGTATATTATTAATAGATATTAGGTGCTTGGTTGTATTTATCAACCTCAAGAGAGTCAAATAAGCAAAATTATATATAATTCAATATATATTTTTTAAAAACTGAGATTAAATCCAACCGGGTTAAAAAATATTTTAGCGTACACAGTATATCTTTTCGATTAATAAAAATATAACTAATCTAATAAAATTTATTAAAAATGGCTACTAAAAACAAATTATATTATTTAAGTTAAAAAATTGAATAAAAAAGTAATTTTATGATTTTTTCATGATATATTTTGAGTTGAAAAAAATAGGTTTTGTATTTATTGATATATATCACGGAGATGCTGGAAGATTGTTGAGGTTATTGATGATTTTATTCAAATATTTTGATGTTCTGAAATAAATTTAGTTTTAGAAGATATTTTCCATCGATATTTGCAGTCATTGGAGATTAAGTTCGTAGATAATTGTGAACAGATATGATCTTGTATGGAGAGGGTAAAGTTCTGATAAGAATTTGATTTTAGTCCAGTAAAAAATTTTAACAATAGAAAAAACTTCAATTTAGTTATTTATAGTGTAAAAATTATTAAAGGTATATTGAATTAAATGAAGATTTTTAGATTTTGGAACTAGAAAAGGTCAATTGTGGAAAATTTATATTCATGAAAGAAAAAATTTAGAAAATATGTGGCATTGGGGTTAGGAAGACGATTAAGGGGAATAATATGTGCAGTGGGGCAGGGAATAAAGCTAATTGGAGATAGTCGGACATTATTGGATTTTGATAGAGAGGGATTTGCAAATGGGGAAATTATAAAATTTGTATCTTTAGAAGATGAGATGATTAGAATATATGGATTATCGATGAAGGAAAGGGTGTTTTTGGAAAACTAAGAAAAATTGAAATTTTGGGCTTCGAAGAGGTTATAAGACAAAAAAAATGATAATTTTAATAGATAAAGGAGTTGATGAAAAAGAAAATATGAGATATTGGAATAAGATAGATATTATAACAGGGAAACTAGGGGATAAGTTATAATAAAAAGTAGAAATAGTGGAAAATTTGAGGGGTTGAGAAAAGGGGAATAGAGAAAAAGGAGATTCTGGTAAGAAATAAATCATGAAAGGGATATTTTTGTGGTTATAGTGTATGAGATAATATCTAAAAATATATATTTTTATTTAAACGCTTGTGAAAATATGAATTATTCAAAAAAATAGTGAAAATCACAAATATTCGTTTAATTTCTAATCATATATTACATCAAATAGCTATTCTAGTATCCAAAGATCTGGATATTTGTATTTTTGCTTTTTTTACAAAAAATAACAATTTTTTATTTATTTAAAAATAACTATTAAAATTTAAACTATTAATTTATTTAATTTTTTAATATGCTAATATTTAATATTTATGCTATTAAAACCAATTATTCGCTGAGCCCTACTCTGAATTAATTAACCGAAACCTGGATGAAGCTAAATTTTATACACTTAAGCAATTAGCCCGATTTATTTCTTCTAACTATGAATTTAAATTTTAGTACTTTTAATATTACTAGTGCCAATTTCGAGTCAAGACAGTCTAAATACCAGATGAATGAGTAAAAAAGATATGGATAAGAAAAAAAAAACCTTAATCACTCTAGCTCTGTGAAGTTCTTTATTTTTATTGAGATATTAACGTCAAATTTTCCATTAAGAAACGAAATAAGGTAAATAATATATGAAGGTTATTTTTTTTAATCACCTTTAACAAAATTTCGCAATTTATATATGTTATTTTAATTTATTCTATCGGGATATTAAAATTTTAAACAAAAATTAAAAGTTACATAGATATATTGAAAAATTTTATTAGACCAATTTAATAAGAAAATCCTATTAATGAGATATCCCAACAAAGCATGTTAATAACATTCGATGGAACAAGATTTATCGAATAAAAGGATAATTCATCAACCTATATGATTTATATATATCCAAACTTCCCCATACTCTACTATGCTAAACCCAATATTAAATGCATGAAGCTTTGTGAAATCCGAAATAAAAAAATCATGTTTTACAAGATTAAAATACTTTATGCTAGTGAACCAAATCATCAACTTGCCTAAGTTGAGTGGGAAAAATGTATTTTCTAATAAATTGTTAAATGATATACTAGAGTAGTATCGCCAAAAATTCACAGAAAGTTTATAGGACATTTACACCAAAATTTTCGGAATTTTTTCAGATAATGAATGTGAGATCTATATATTTCTCTATTTTAATTGCCTTTTCTATTATTTTTTTTACCTATAGGAATTAAAATTTCAAAAAAAAATTTTTGGGTCATATATTAGAAATATTTAAACAATTTATTTTTCAGAAGAAAAAAATAATTGAAAAAACTCACTTCAAATAATACAAAGAAAATTTTTACAGATCTTTAATTAGATTGAAAATGTAATTAAATTGTAAAGAATTTAGGTTTTTATAAATTCTGTTAATTTAAATTTCACAATATTTCAAATTATGAGAACCTTGTTATACTTTTTTTATAAAAGATAGAACCTTCTATAGAGAAAATCATTTTTCTCCGTAAATTTATAGCAATTAAAAAATTATTTTTTGTATTTTCAAGATGGTCATATTAATTTTCAAATATCTAGGACAGATTTTTCTCATAAAATTTACGCGATATAATTTTAATTGGAACCAAATTGTGATAATTTTTTTGAATTAAAATTAAAAAAATTCTTAATTGATCGCTATAATTAGGATTCAGTTTCATATTTTATCCAATTGGATGAACTAAGACCGAATTAAATTCACCTATTTCAAATTAATTTCTTCTTATTCATTTTAATTCACTTTTTCCGAATTAGATTCGCTTTTTTTCGATTTAATTTCACTTTTTTTAGTATTAAATTAGAAAATTTGTGTAAAATCTAATATAGATTCATTCAAATGAGTTAGATTCTCAATTTGAGGAAATTTTTTTTTATTTTTTCTTGGCCGAATTATCGATAATAATTAATTTTGGTCATTAAGGAGCCCTTTAGACCAATTACATATATATCTAAATATCATCGATTAATACTTGGAAAGATGAAAAAAAAGAGAAAATAATTAAATATAATTAAAAATGGTATCATCTCGCCATATTTTGAGAATTTTACTCTAATATTTTGGTGTAGGCTTATTAAATAACCCAATCCGATTATTTTATAACTTTTGATGAAAAAAAGGTGAATAACAGTTTAACACTCATTTTACACTCTTTTATGGGTCCAAAAAGCCCTGAATTTTCTTAAAATTTCTATATATCGGTAATTAATAACGCCAAAATTGATTCAAGTTATGTTCTGTTGGAATTAAATTTTATTTCAAAAAAAACTAGTTAAAAAAACTACATCTTTTGACGACCGAATTCGGGAAAAATTAAAATTGATTACAAAAAAAGTGAAAAATATTTAATTTTAGTGACACATATATCAAAAAAGTATAAATATATTGGATAGAAGTTTTTAGTTGATAAAAAATAAATGAAAAGAATTAAATAAAATCCCTGGAGATGAAACTTGACACGTAAAAAACTTTTATTGGGAACCAAATGGTATATTCAATAGCATATATCTTTAGGGAAAAACTAAAGCATGTATTACAGGGTTTTTCATTCCAATAGACCCTTTTTTCCATTCCAATAGACATTTTTTTCTGGACCTGTGGGATCATTATTATAAGCAATAATTCACTTTAACTTATATGCATTGATATATATTATTATTGGTTAAACCCCTATTGTTATTAGGTTTTATAAGTTTTTTCTTTTTGATTGATATAAATAATTATTCAGTCCGATAATAACGCTTTTTTAGATTTTCATTAAAAAAATAACCCCGCAAATCTAAAAAAGGGTCTATTGTAATGAAAACCCCTGTAAGTTAAATTCCAAGAATCTTTTGTGTAAAAACAGTATAATAAGTCATTATAGGCTCTAAAAACCGAGATGAAACATTTTTCTAATATTTTGAAATGGTTTTTCAAAGAATAGAATATAATTCTAATAAAAAGGAAAAAATTAAATTAAATGGGATGTTAATTTCCAATCGGTATAAATGATTTTCCAATAATAAGAATTAATTTCCCAAAATATTTGTCACTATATCTCTGATAAGCTACGCTTGAAATTTCGAATTAATATTAGAGACTTTAAAACTCTATACTCCCATAAATGAATAAACAGCCAAAAAAAAAACTTTTTCCATAGTTATTCGTTAATAACAATGGTTAAAAAAAAATTTATTAGAGGATTTTCGAAAATATAAATGATTGGGAAAAAATAATATAAGTTTTGAAATAACAAGTTTTGTTTTGAAATAAATATCTTGTACTTTTTTGAATTTCCATCAATATTTACCACCCAGTCATTAACTTATTACCTAATAAATAAATAAAATATTTTATATATCAAAATAGGAAAGCCTATATATATTTTTGCAACCGAAATTTTGATTCGAAAAAACTTTTGATCTTTTGGTCACAATTAATTTAAGATTAGAGAAAAAAATAAATTATCCAATACAGGTAACTATAAAAAATCTAAACTATTCCTATAAATAATTTCAATTCATATTATTACCCAATGATTTAATAGTTTAATAGCTTTGTTGGAGGAAAACTAGAACCCAGAGAAAATTATAAAATATATTGTTTAAATATATGGCTGTGAAAAGGTTTTATCCAATGTAAGCATGATTTTCATTTCGCTTATTAAGCGTTTCCGAATTTGGAGTAGTAGCTATAGCTCTCATTTTCTATAACCAAATTTATTTATCTATCGAACTATTCGAAAATTTTTTACAATGGAGATTCAATTGGACAACGATTTCAAATAAAATTGATTTTTCGAAATAAATGAGATATTACCAAAAACGTAAGTTCTTCAATTAAATACAAATATTATTAAAAAATAAAAATGCTATAAAGAAATAAGTACCTACTGTTTTTTAAAATCTATTATATCCAAATAAGGTTATTAAAAAGTTAAAAAAGTATTGTTTTTCATTTTAACGCCATAATTGTTTATAATTTAGTGGAATTATCGAAAATCACCGATTTAATTTAATTCCTCAACCAAAAATTTTTTAGTCATTTTTATTAAAAAATAACTATGGATTTTTTTTTTGGCGGTTTGTTTATTTATGGGCTTATAGATTTCATAAAGTCTGTATTATTGGGAATTAAAGTCATTAAAACGTACCAATAAATAAAAATAAAAGTATATTAATTGAAACATATCACCGGTTTCCGGGTTTTATTTATCATTATTTGAGAAAATATACGTTTTGGTTTATAAAATATTGTTAAACTTTGTATACTATATTATTAATGAAAAAATGAGATGTCATTATCAATTTTTTTTTATAAGACTGCTAATTATGTATTCTACACTAATTTTTTTTCTATTTACGTAAAAAATGCATAAATTGATGGAAAATTCCTAAATTTATACACCATATCATATAAATTTTGTTAAGATCGATGAATTTAATCACAAATTACGAGTTTAAAATAATGAATTACAAAATTTAATATTTTAGGATTTGAAACTGTTACAGGATAGGAGATTTCGGCTGGAAATATTACGGGAAAACGTAAAAAAGAAACCTTATTGAAGAAATAAATGATAATTGGTTTTTAATAAATAAAAATAGTAATTTCTAACAAAAAGTTATCCTATTAATTAGGAATATATATTTCATCGTTTAATGTATTATGCAAAAAATATATTTATCGAATTTTATATCCTGAAAATTGCAAAAAATATGCTAAAATTCAAATGAGGAATGGAATAAAAAATGAAAAATATTTTATATTCTCTCCATAATTATTAGGTAAAATCGCCTAAAAATTTATATCGACTTATAAATAAATTGTGAAATGCGGTTATTTCTGTTTCTAAACCCACCATTCACATAGAAATTAGGATCATGGGTTATACGAAAAAAAAGTTTCGAAAAAATTTAATTAGAAATAAATAATGCTAGAATCATAAATAAAATAAAAGATTCTTTTCAAGATATTTCTGATTTATCCAATAAATATTTATACTATTTGGATAAAGCTTAAATAGATTTGCGTTTAACAAGAGTATATGTAAATTATGTTATGAATTCAAGGTAGAAATTACTGTTACCGGGAAAAAATATTCTAAAGTGACGATTTTTGCTGTTATATCCTCAAAAGGGATATTTTTTTATAAAATTAAAAATAGAAGATAAAAATGAGATTTTCAATAATTTTTTGAATTAATTGTTTCAACAATCGGGAGTTGAAAATTATAGTAATAAAAAAATCTATTATATACAAAATAAATACTAGAATAATGTTGAAATTTTCATCGGGAAACAGAGTTTAAAATATTCCAGCATATTATCTTCATCTTAATCAATATAAGAGGTTTAATCTACATTTAAAGCTAGATAAAATTATTTTGAGATCAGAACTAAAAATTATCAAATGAATTAAAATTTTTAGATTAATATATTTAAGTCTTTTGAAGACAATTTTTATGATTATTTATAAAAAGTGAGAAGGTTTTTTGATTTAGGGATTTTTTGACAACCATTCATTGAATAATGTATTTGAATTGTGGCCGAAAAATATTTTTCTTTATGAAATTTTCTTCAATAAAATTTTTTATTATGATACATATACAAATTCTAATAATATTATCACAAGCAAAAATGCATATTTTCTCAGACTCTGATAAATCAAATCCTGAATTCGGTGATATATTTCAATATCTATCTATTTATTTTTATTTCTTATTGGGATTTAATTCAATTAATTTCTAATAATATTAATTCTAAATTTCAAGCGTAACTTTTCCACAGAATAGTGCATAATATTTTGGGAAATATATCGTAGCTTTTGCTAATCAGGTGGGGCTATTACTACTGGGTTCTGTTTTTTTATCAGAGGCTTCAATAACAGAGTGCTCCCCTGAGTCTTCTTCCTGAGGGGTTATGATGTTTTGGCAAATTGACTTTTGCATGCCGCTAAAGTTAAGATTAAAAATTTTGAATTATAATTATAATCTTGTATGCTTATTCTTCTATTATATAGTATTTTTTTTCTGTTTTTTATATTTGTTTTTTTCTGTTCCATGGTTATAAAATGAAAGAGTTAGAATATGTTTAGTATAAACCGAAATGTATTCTCTTATTTTTAAATTTTAAAGCAAAAGATGGAAATCGAGACCTATTCAAAAGTGTGTAATTCTAAATCACTAAATATAATAAGTAAATATCTTTAAAATTTATTATTTAAGCTAGATGTATTTATTATATTTTCCCCATTCCCCTTCATTCTTTTAGAGGTGCTAGTATTTATATAAAAAAGAAAAAGGAAAAAAACCACAAAAAAAAAGCCTCCTAGCGCTTTTTTTAAGACTTTAAGCTTTAAACCCTTGAAAACAAAGAATAGATACCATATTATTTGCTATATGGCCTCTCTTAGTAGGATGCTCTTTGTTTCTTAGCACCGACGCTTATTTTCATCATTTTCATTTCTTTATTCCAGTTGGTCATCTAATTGTCCATCATTAATTGGTCGGGTAAATGAAAGAGTATCTCTTTCTCTTCTACACTTCTACAAATAAATTCTGGTGATTGGAGAACTATTTCTACTAATAGAAAATTAGCATCCTACATGATGGATTTTTTTTCATTTTTTTGGGAAATAATGCTTTGCGGGACTGGAAATAACCTAATTTTATCTGGATAAAGTTTCCGGAAATCGATAAATTTTTCAATTTAGTGGGGGAAATATGTATTTATTTCGAGAAATTATTTTAAAATGTTGGGAAAATATGTATATTTTTTGAGAAACCATTTAAAATATTTGGAAAGTGCAACAGCTTATTTCTCAAATCCTGTATCGCCACCCTTAATTACTCCATATGTCAGTAGAAATATGGATATTCTTCATTTGAATCCCAATTATCCATTATTCGGACATTATCAAACGTTAAAATCTCAATATTAAATTTCATTTAACTCCTTATTTTCTCCATCAGATAAACCATAAGTTAATAGGTACAATATTAAATTATCTATAACCTTTCATAAATGGAAATTAAATCAGTATCCTGGTGCAAAAAAATTGAATTATAGGATATTATAAAAAAATTTGAAAATTATATACCAAATAAAAATTCTCCTTATATCATCTTTTTAACCCGATAAACTTGATAAAGTGAAACTTTCTCTTAAATTCGGCTTCGAAAATCAAAAAAAAGGTTTTGATTTCGGGTGTAAAGTAGAATTTTGGTTTTCTAGTTTTTAGAAGTTTAACAATGGCCCTCTATTTTTTTTTTTACAATACCCTAGACCTCATTAAAAAAAGTGAAGAGATCTTCTAAAATTTAATACTTTTAAATTTACTAATTACGCTTGAATTTTTTTTCAATAAAGTTAAATTAGGCTAAATCGACATATCGATCCTTTAGTTTTGTTTTGTTTTTTTTAATTTTTAGATCCTTGCTGATTTTCTGTCGAAATGATATAAAATAAAATCTCAGATTTATGAATAAATTACAACTCTTTAATTGTGTAAATCAGATTATTTTTGGTTTAATAGCTAAAAACTGCAAATAATTATATAAAAATTTTAGCATCTAAAAAGGTACATCCCCATTTTTTAAAGTGGAGGTGGTGGGGGGGGGCAGCTCTTAATCATATCCAGAAACAGAGTGTAGATTTTTTCAATTTGTATTTTATAAATAAAATTTAGTATTAGACTCAATATTATGCTGATTTTACGACTTATGTTCTGAAATAATGTGGGAAATTTTTTATCAAATCCTATTAATACAAAAAAAATTACAGAGTTATTGGTTTCAAAAAAAAACTCCATATTAATTTAAGTTAAATAATATTAAAAAAAATTTTGAACTCTTTAAAAAATAGAGCCCCTCCTTCTATCCTATTTATATTTCTTCCGCTATATTAGAGGCTAAAATAATATGTATAAAAATATTTTATATTATATTTTCGTTTCAAAAAAAAAAATTTTTTTTTCAAACTAGAAACTGTGGAATGTGAATTATAATAGGTTATGGATTAATTAGAAGTGTTTAACTTGAAATAAAAATGCACTTTTGATGTTTTATAACCATAAAAAAATATTTAAAAAACTTTAAATGGCGTAGCTTAACTCTTTAACATTTTAAAGATGGTATAAATTATTTTTTGAAAAATTATGGGATGATTTTTTAGGAAAATGAATAGCTCATATCCAAAAACAATTATTATATTATATTATATTATATTTCTAAGAGAAAATATAGGTAGTATAATTTAATTAAAATTGACTAGCAGTTTTTATTACTTCAGTTTACCCTCTAAATTTGATTTACCTTTTTCCGATCAATTTTGATTTTTTCGTATTATTTTGATTTTCTATCAAATAAATTCTTACATTTTTCGATACATATTTTATAATATCCAATAGGGTATATTTTTCAAAAAATATTTTTCTTTTATTGAAATTGGTTCCATTTTTCTCGTATTTTATCATGAAAAGGAGTAGACTTATAAAATTTGGGGTCTTGTTAGGTCAAAGTCAAAAAACATATTTTTGCTAGATTTATCCAAAAAAACAAACTCAAAATAAAAAAATTGTTAGCATTAGTTTTTTTTTTTTGACCGCAAAATTTTTAATCATTTTTAATTGGCATATGAAAAATGGAAATTCAAATCTAAAATATGCAAAAACAGTAGGAATTTTTTAAATTAATAAACGACTGAATATCTTGATAAATCTGAAATGAAAATTTACCAAATGAAAATTATTTTAAAAGTGTTAATTTGCAGATTCATGAAAATTTAAACAATTTGATTTATAATAGGAGAATATTTAATCAGAAGAAACAGCAGGAAAATTACTCTATATGCTAAACTAAAATAAATAATTGATCCTGAAACCTAGTAAAATTTCTAGGGTTTTTTTACTGGACAGATGATTTTTTCTAAAAAAAAATATAAAGTTATAAAGTTAAACCATGTTATTTGATTAATATTATGCCTAGATTTACAAATTATGATAAAATCTTCTAATTTTGATTTTTCACAATTAATATTGGAGATCATTTTTGAATTCAGACTTATTTTTACTAAATGAATAATTGGTTAAATTTTCGTTTAAGCTTTTTGGTATAATTATCATACTTTATTTTCAATAAACCCATTGGTCTTTACTTTCAATATTTGGGCTACTCAGTCCATTACCAATTGAATTAAACCATTTTTTTTATTGATTTATTCCTCAAAGTGTTTAGCACTTTTGCCAATTTCTAAATTTCCTAATTATAAAGGCATTAAAAATTTAATATTAAAGCCTGTTTATTCAAAAATAATCTCCCATAAAAATTTTCAATTTTTTAAATGGAGTAAAAATATGGTTGTTACAAATTTTTATTGGCTAGTTAGTAGACTGATTCAAAATATAAAGAGTCAGACAAAATTGTGTTAATTAATACAAAAATATATAATTAGATTCAAAATTAAGGTATTTTATCAATCTTCTCTGGAAAATGTTATGTAGATATATAAAAAAAGTTTAGATTTTTTCTTATTGGCAACATTTTAATCAGAAAAGTTTTATTTAATAAAATATTGATTAGTTAGAAAATATCTGGTCGGTATTTAGGAAATAATTCACAATTATAGTTTCAGTATTTGTTTAGTTTTATTCACTGATTCTTCTATACAAGCAATCTTATCAAAAATTATATTAAATAACTTATTTACCACATCTTAAAGAAAAAAAAGCATCTCATCTCATCGTTATAATTTTAAGTTTAAAATTAGATTGATTATGTGCCTATATTAATAAAATAAAATAAAAAGCTAATAAAGATATACGTTTATAGCCATATGTTTTATTAGCGATTGATTTACTCAACAATCAAGTGATTTATTGAAAATTTGATTAATTAAACCGTTAATAGTGGTTCTATTCGAATATAAATTTGATTTATCAATATTTTAAATATTAAAATATACGTATTTGTTATTAAAAATGAAAAACACGAATGGCCAAAAAATTTATGAATCTCTTAATAAAATTTTAGTCTAAACAAAAATTAATATATAATTACATTTTATTTATGTGTTGATCGCAGATCAAAAACATATATACTATAAGAGAATTAATTTATAATGTAGCATAACTGAAATTAATAATATAATTTTCTTTATGTTACATTATCTTGATTCAAATATCGATGGAAAAAAAATGGAATTTGTTTTTTTCATTCAAATTAACCTCTTTAATGATTAAAAAATTTATTTTTATTTTTTAAAGCTATTTTCTACTTCCAAAAAAAATAAATTCATCGATTTTTAAATATTTTAATATATATTTAATAAAAACACATCTAATCATAATTCAAAAATTATCTCTTATTTATTAGAAAAAATATAGCTTAAACTATTTATTATCATGATATATATATAATTTTATTATAACAAAGCTCAATAATGTTTAGTTCAAAATACGCTAACATTTGGTTGTAACTTTTATATCAGTATTTTTATTTTTATTTTTATAATTAAAATCTTAATAAACTCCTAGTATTGATAATTAGGTAGCTTATTGAATGGATTTTTTTAAATTAAAATCTGACAAATAGAAAAAAACCTAAATTTTTATTATTGATATGGAAGATTTATTTTTGAATTGAGACGCTTTTTCTATTTATTTTTACCATTTCCTAAATATGGTAAAGCTTTGATGATTTAAACTCAAAACTATAGGCATTCATATGATTTTAAAAAAAAATAAGTCATAGAATTATTTACGGTTTATTAATTAGGAGTAGTATTTATATTTTATAATAAAACATAGTTAAAAATGGCGTGTAAATTTTTAAAAATGATTCGCCGGTTTAGATAAATGAATATAATATATTTAGTATTAGAATATTCTGACCAAAAATTAAATATTAATTTCATAAATAAATATAAAAATGGTTCAATTGGTGAAAAAAAGATATGGATTGCGTTAAAGAGACTAAATTTCTTGGGAAAGAATTATATACCACGAAAAAAAGTGGAAAATAATTTTAGCTTATCAAACTGGTAGCATACCTCAGTTTAACCACGAGAAATTTTTTTTATATTAAGAGGTGAGGTAGGGTAAGGCTGGGGGGATGAAATTCTCAATACTCAAAAGCTGACAAAAAATTATTGATGTACCATTCTCCCTTGACAAAAAAAAAGGAAACAAAAATAAAATAAAATAATCCGATCCGAGTTTATTAAATATTTACTCTAAAAAAATAAATGATTTTGATTAGAAAACTCGAAAGTAATCAGTCGCCCGCAAGCCAAATTTTTTTTAAAATAAAAATTAGTGGGTATTTTTAACACCCTTATTTTCCCAAATTTTTATTCTACTTTTAAACTTTCCACCCCATCCATTCATTCTACATCATTCATATCTGGTAAATCATCCTTTTTATCGCCTATTTTCTATCCATTTCACCTGATCCATCATCTTATCGGTTGATTCATCCCCCCTGTCTCACTCATCTCATCTGAAAGACCATCTCGGCATCCCATTCATCTCACCTGTCACATT
>LSSL01004360.1:0-10794 GCA_001953115.1 Smittium mucronatum
ATTCAAGGTGTATATGTCCCTGGACTCACCTCTAGGATATCTGGGCTGCTTTTTTTTGATGCAAAAGTGGTATTGGCTTAATCTGAGATCGAAATATAAACTGCATTAAATCAAATTACTAATATGTCGAACACATGGGAAATGGCTGCGAATTCATACATGCTTGTTTTAATGAAATTCATCAGTCATCAGTCATCCGATATGGTATTACAATGACAAAATATCCCAAAAACTGATCAGTACACATATTTGGGGTGTGTTATGAGCTATAAATGGGACATTTCTGGGGCCATCAAAAACAACAAATTAAAGGCCAGAAAGGCATTACATGTTGAATATAGCCTATTGTGTTGGTACAAAGTGCCTAACTGCTTAAAAATAAAATTCTTAAATTTTTTTTCTAATGCCTATTACTGTTATGGTGTCGAGACCTTTGGTATGAGTGAAAACAGAGTCAAGTTGATCCAGGCAGAAATCGACAAAGTCACCCAACTGGTTGCCAATTCTAGTAAACACGCCTCCATGGAACGGTTCCGAGCCGGATTGGGGATAATATCTGTTTTTTATAAAACCAGCACAGCTAGAGAGCGTTTATATCACAAGCAGCCAACTTTAAAAAATTGGATTTTCGACCTCATTAAGTCTCAATTAAAGGCCAGAATTGCTACATGTGTGATTGGCAGTTCCAGATGGATAAAAAAAATTGTATTAAAAATTCAAAAGGTGAAACCAATATCACCATAGTCGGCAGTAAAAATAAAAATAAAAATAACCGGTCTATAATTCTCCAGTAGAAGGTGGAGCGAAAAATCGGCGGAAAAGAAAACTGGATTAATCCCCAGCTTTTGTACCCTGATCTGAAACTTGGCCTCCAGGAAATCGGGAAAATGCGAATCGGAACCTTCTGGACCGTCCAGCGACTATCAAATATGAAAATTTTAGATGAAAAATTTAAAGAAAATTTTCCCTTCTGAAAATTTGATGTGTCTAGAACTGTTGAACACATCCTTCTGAACTGCAAGCGATGGAAAAAATTTCAGGATGAGACTATTGGCCGGCTCATACCCGCACCGATCTGCTCAGACATAAAAAACCAACTTTCGAATTTCAATGAATCCCGGTTGGGGATATTTGACAAAAGATTTGGCGGTGGCAGGGAGAGTGTATAAAAAATATTTAAGTCAGCTTTTCTCTGTAATCTTTCCAACCCGTGAGTAGGAGACAGTTCGGTTTTTTGAAAGGCGTCTGTTTTTCCCCATCACCTTTATCAAAAAGCCTAAGTAAATCTATAGCCTTTTTGTCCCATTTACCAGTGTGTATTCAGATTCTAGAGTGGAGGAGAGTTTTAAAATGGAGGTAAATTTTATTTTTTAATTTATTTAACCTTTTTCAAATATTTTTTTGACCATTTTTATAATTTTTAAATAAAAAACTTCGAGGGAAAAAAATTCTAAAATTTAATATCTTCTCCATTTAAACAAAATTATAATAGTATTGTGAAGTATATTTGATATATACCCAAATGTATCAATAAGATAAAATTTGATGATGCTTAAATTGGGAATATTGTAATATTAATATTTTTAAAAACTTTTTGAAAAAATAGTATTATTATAAAGTTAGAGGGTAAAAATGATTTTTTTGTTTCAATATGGTATAATTAGCCAATTTTAAAACAAATTTATATAAAAATTCTATGGTTTTTATTTTATTGAAATTTGAGGCTTTATATAAATATATGAATCCCTGATCCAGAAAGTTTTTTATTCTAAACTTTTATTTGAAAATTTAACATAAAAAACTTGGATAAAATTATTCATGGTATTGATTATGAAATTAAGAGCTATAAAGCAACTGCCAATACCACGTTGATTTTTAGTGTATTGCATATTTTTTACTGGATTAGTTTTAATTAATTAATTTGAATTTTAAACCTAATAAAACAGATATTAATTACATTTTTATAATGTATTATACGAATTTCTCACAATATTATGGAAAAGATACATATTTTTTTTACCCAGACTGATATTATCGGTTTAAATCCTAAAGGTAAATTAAAATCAATTTAGAAAATTTTATAAAAAGCTCTTTTTTTTGTATCAAGTAATTTTATTTTAAGATATCGTCATTAAAATTTATGCTAAAAACATATGAAAAAAATTAAAATGCGTAAAAAAAAGACTAGTATAATAGCTGAAATAATATCCTCTTTTGGAATAATAAATGTGAAACTACAGAAAAATGAAGAAGTAAACTAACTGAAAGACCTCACCTCCCTGTAATTTCTTCAAGTAGACTGTACGACTGATAATACACTCAGTCGTGTATTAATTTCTTTTTCAATGAAAAATAGTTCATTGAAGCTACTGAAGCATTAGTCAAAATCTACTTATAAAAACATAAATAGCATTATCTCCTAATCAAACGCGGGGGTTTTCGGCATTAATTTTCTAAAAATAGCTGTTAGACTCTGAGATTAGTTTGAATTTCGAACGCTGAACTTTTGAACTAGAAAATATCTCAGGCTGAACTAAAATACCAGTGCCTTCTGTTTAGATATTTTCCTCCTCTGTTATTTCTACCCTTCTAATTTCTGATCTCTGACTACATTACTCACAACCCTGGATAGTATAATTATGTGTGAAATTTTAGTAAAGTGTACACCAAAAAGTAAAGTAATCAAGAGCCTAAATCACTGAAAGATATTTAACTTTTAGGGGTGTAAATTCACCGAATTGGAAATTTTCTATTCAAATCGAAAATTTATTAAATTTATTATAAATGATTTGATATCTTTAAAAAATTATTCTATGAAAATTTAAAAAATAACCAATAATAATTGGTATTCTCAATACTATTTATATCTTAAAGTCTTCAAATAATGCTCAAAACGACATGTTTCTCAAAATAATATAAAATAAAATACAGATATATATATGTGGTCTATTCTTTTGTATGAAAGACGTTTTACTTATAAAAATTTCTTACTTTATTTTAGAAAAAAATCCTTATTTGTAATAAACCAAATTAATCCGTAAATTATTATAATTAGTGAATACTTATTTTTAAATCTAAATTAGGCAAATTTATCTCAATTTCGAGAACTATAAATGATTATTTAGAAAATTTAACATTTAGGTCTTTGTGGGAAAAATTTTCTATTATAAATACTATTAACCCACATATTTTATACGGTTTTGATTATTTTTTAATGATTTTGTTACTGTGTTTTTTGGAAAAAAAAAAAAAAATTATAACATAATCAATTGATTTAAGCTTTTATCCAATAACTCTTTTATTTTAATTTTTTTATGAAATGAAAGCTCATAATATGTGATATAGTTTTATGACAGGAGTTTTTAGGTTTATTAAACAAATGCCAAACTCTGAAAGTTATTAATTTCAAAAAAAAATCGCGTATTCAATGTTTTTTTTGAAAAAAAAGCATGTGGGAATAAGATTTTTATACGAGTCTTAATATCAGATTTAGCCTATTTAATATACTTTGATACTATAATACTATTAAAATTAAAACCAAAATTAAATATATCAGCCAGGTGTATTGTGGAGCTTCAAATATGAATATAAAATTAAATTAAATCGTTAAATTATTCCTGTTTTTTTCGGATGAATTTTTAATTAATAGAATCTATTACATCTGGTTAACATGAAGAAAAAAAATTAAAGCTTAGATAATAATCAAATCATAAAAATAAATATCGCCAAAGAAAAGTTAAAAACCATCAAAAAACGCAGTTTCACAGTCACCCCAGTTTACAAAGATAAAAATTTTATTAAAAATTTGAAACGCGTATGAAATACTTGTATCCCGGCTAAGTTTTATTCAAATTTCGCTTATTCTATTTATTTTTGTTAATATACGAGTAAGTATTTACAAATTATATATAAATCTGTACATTATTAATATGTTTTAGTGATATGTGCAGTAAAAATAAAAATTTCTGTCATAGCCTATAGTTTTTAATCTAACATCATTAATATCAATCTATTTCAGGGAAGCTGTAGTATTATAAAATCGATTTCTTTTTCAAAAAATTTTTTTTGAAGCTAAGAGTGGCCATTTTAATTTCACATTTTTACAAACTTCGCTAAATTTTTTTATATATTGTAACATTTTATAAATACCTGACCAAATAGTGCACAAAAAGGTCTGATTTTAACTGAAGATTACTTTTTTATGTGCCATTATTAACCTTTACTGAATAATAAAGTTTAATTATATTTGAAGCTAACTACTAATCTATATAAAATGAGATATATTTCTAAGTAAATTTCTAATGAAAAGCTTTATCATTTAAAAAACTTAACTGATTTTTCAATATATATCATAAACTTTGCAATAAAACAACTTTTAACGTGTTCGGAAGTTTAAAAGTGTAAATTTTTATTATAAAGTCAGAATTACAGATTTTTTCAAAGTGATCATAATAACTTGAACCTGAAGGTAAGATTTAAGGGTCAAATATATCCCCCAGTGATAAGAAACCCTAATTTCGTATAACATTTTTTATTTTATTGGACCAAGCAAAACTTTGGTTAATTTCTTTACTGATTTAATTGGCTAAATGAACATATTTTTTAAAAACTTCACCCAATAATTAGTGGCTCAATATCATTCTTTGCCATCGTCACCAAAAAACAATCAAAACCGATTTAAAATCAAAATCACCAAAAAATAATCAAAATTACCTGATAATCAAAACCATAAACAATATATATTTGATTATATAATCATTTTTTTTACAATAAACGAAGTATAAATGAAGATTTTAAAAAAAATTAATTTTTTTTTGTAATTTTTTTTAAACATAAATTAATATATATTAATTTTAAATTAGTTATTCATTGTAATAAATTTATTTATACTTCATTTTAATTTTAATCGTATATGTTTAGTTTTGAATTATAGTATCTTAAGGGAACCCTTAAATCTTTTTTTACATTAAAAAATATCTTAAATTTTAATTTATTATTGTAACCTGTAGCTCTCGCTCCATATTTTTTTTTAAAAAAAAATTTAAGCTCTATTTACATATATAATTAAATCGTATATGGAGGATTTAAAATTATTGGATCTTTTTTAATAAAGATTTTGGTCCTAAATATTCATTTATTGATAATTTTGGAACATATCAATTCTATATATTAAATAAATATTTAAATTTTAGAAACCATATAGTCAGATAAAAAGTATATTTTTAACTTTTTATTAGAAAAACCGATTTTATTATTGATTTTATTACCAGATATATATAGCTATTTGAGGATTTTTGCTTCTTTTATAATACTAATGACTTCTTTTGTATATTTCTTTATTGTATTGTTTATAAATTTGACTAGTTTTTTTTTGATTTAAATACGAATTTATTCTTCGATTTAATTATTGAAGAAAAAAATTGTTAGGAATATTTCGAGCTCAGTTTTTATTCTTCTGAAGAGTTCATATTGATTTTTTATTTATTTAAAAAAATTTAATATGGGTATTTCAACAAAAAGTAGTTTAAAATTTCGCCCTTATTAAATAAGTTCAAAATATTCCCCTTAAATAAAAAATATGTTACATAATTAATTTTTGTTGAAAAATAATCACTTTAATTCTTTATATTTCTCTATAAGGCGAAATAGTATTTTAAACTCTCGATCCATAAATATATTTTAAAATTTTAAATTTTAAATATTTGTTGGTGGGATGGTGATACTATTTTTTTTATCGATTTTTTTTATCCTTATAAAAAAATTTCATTAAACAGCTGTTTATCAGGCGTTTTTTTAGTTATTAGACCTTTTTTAAAAAAAACAAAAACATTTAATGTCCATGAAAAAATCGAAATTTTATTTAAAATCTAGCAGTAATAAAATTTTGAAAAATAACTTATTAAATATATATTTTACTTTACAAAGATGGCCCTTGATTTCGATTTTATTTGAAAAAAAATCTTCGGAGATTTAATTCGGCCTTAAGATTTATAAAACCTAATTAGCTTTTCAAGATAAATTATACAAATTGATTTTCCTAGTTTTTTTTTTTTTTGCTCTTTATGTTTTATTTAGAAAATAGGAAGCAAAAGTGAAAAAGCAATTAACTTTTGAAAAAAAAAAATAATCTAGATATCTAGTAAAGCCCTGGTATTTTCTATTGGGGGGTTTTAATTTGGATCAATTTGATATATTTATTCCTGGTACATCGCGGCTCTTAAGCAATTAAATTCCATTAAAAAAATTCTAATCTTATTGCAGGTGATTTAAATCATACATTTGATTATTATTATTTTGAAAAATCCAACTCTTTCTTTCTCACTTTATTATTTATTTCGAGCATAGATTTTGCTTATTATAAGTCCACAAAGTTTTAAAAAAAGGTAATAAGTCAATTCCATCAGTTTGTAAAAAGTTCAAAAAATGTATTGTCTTTTCAGATACTTTATAGAATGGGACTTGAAATCTTTATATTTTGTTTTTTTGTTTGTTTTTCTAAACTAAAGAGTATATATTTACTCTATTTTTTATTTTTATTTTTATGATCAGATAAAACTCGCATCTTTAATTATTTCACCGTATTAAATAGTGAAGATGATTATGAATAAGATTATATTGTTTGGGAGGAGAATATAGTGAAAAACAAAACAAAAACCCATCAATTAAATATGGGAAATTATATAAGTTTTTTTTTTAAAAAAAAAAAAAGAAAAGAAAAAAAACAGGGAAAAAGTCACCTATTTTCGCTTAAAAGTGGAAACCGGCTTTATTCTTTAGTATTTGATTCCAAAAAATTTATTACGGTTAATTTTTTTTTTTGAAATAATCTCCTTTTTTTGGTTTTAACATTTTCTATCATTCCATTATTATAAATAATTTAAAAAGAGTAACGTTATTCGGAATTTATTTTCGATTAAATATATAAATAACCTAGAAATACATTTAGATGTATTTATACATGATAAAAAATTTCAATTTTAGAGTTTTCAAATTTGGAAAGTTTCAGAAACGTCCGAAAAACTTTTATTTTATTTTAAACAGATTTTTCAGAGTTAAATTATGGCAGTTCACGTTTTATAATCCCAATTTACTTGATGATAATCGAGTGTTTTTTTCTTCTTCTTTTATAGGCCTGTTCATATAACAATATTTTCTGGTCTCTACTAAAACTAGTATGTTTTGATGGATTATTAGTCTTTTTATTTTATGAATTTATTAGAAATGCTAAGTTTAAGAATTAGATATGTTATAGGGATAATGGCAAACAAATCAATCTTTTGTAGTGAGTGAGGGAATTTTACTATTTTAAAATAAAAATTAAGCAATAATCTACTAGACAGGCGGTTTGGTAGACAACCAATAACAGTAATAAAAATAAATTATGTTTTGTTAAAATAATTATTCAGGCAGTCGAAAAAATTGGATACGAAATTGAGTGAACATTAACTAGGTGTAGGAACAGCGTGGGAAAGCAATCAAGCACCTCTTTTTTTTTGCGCCGAAGGGATTTTATTCTATAAACTCGAATAAAACCCATTTCAATAAATCACCAAGAATAAAAGAAAAAGGCCAAATAGGAGAGACTATTATCAAAGCTACAAAAGATTTTCTTCTATGCAAAAGGGCCTCTTAGTGAATAGAAATATAGGTATACATTATACAAGCTGTAAGACACCCTTCACTGCCAAGCATCTCTTAAAATAGATGCATGATGGGGGGGGGGTTAAGTGATATCAAAAGCACTATTTTCCTTTATTACAAAAAATGAACTGGTAAAATCCTCTTATTTTCGTAGAAAATGCGATGTGTACTTATTTGGCAAATAAAGAGCTATTATTCAACATAAATCCCCATTATTTGCTTAAAAAAAAGGCATTATACGCATTATTACTGGCAAATATTGATATAGTGAATTTATTAGTTGGTTATTATCAATCGCTAAATGCTCGAACGAATGATCACTATATTTGAGTTTAAAATTATTTTATTGGTTAATTTGTTATGAATGGGGAAGGTTAGTGGGTTGGGACCAAATGGGCTATTTTTTTTCTAGATCAAGGGATTTAATTATTATTTTTTTCAAAGATCAAGATTTTTTTTTTTTTTTGGAAAATTTTTTTTTTACTAGACAAAGCCTCCATTTCTCAAAAAATCTCCCAAAAAATAGTGAAGGAATATTAGGTTTATTTGGGCATAAAAAAATAAAATAAAGAGGATTCTAGGTTGATTATAAAAAAGTTCTATTTTTTCCTTTCATAGTATTCCCATTCTTTTTTTTTTCCCAAAACCTATCTCCTTACTGTCTCTGAGATATTTCTTTTTATTCATTTATACATCGTTCATTTAGTTGTGATCCGCTTTATAGATTTATTCTTTTTCTTCCCCTTCCGATAATTATTATATTTGAAAGCTAGCCTTAAAATATGTTAGTATTGTATGAGACTGCTGCTGGGTTTGCCTTGTTTAAGGTGCTCGATGAAGGCAAATTGAAATCCGTTGACAATGTATACAAAGATTTCGTCACTCCAGAAAAAGCGAATCAGATGTAAGTTTTCGGAAATATTATTAACTTTTTTTTTCTTGCTATGTATATATAACTCGTTATTGAGCTATTTACTGAAGGAATTTTGCACTCTATAAAAAATTAAGTAAAAAGAGTAAGGGATTTATTTGCTGATCTGTATACTTCATGCTTTTTAGAGTCAAGCTGAGAAACTTCCACAAATTCGAAAACACGGTAGAGGCTTTATCTGCAGCAACGGCTGTGGTTGAAGGCAAGATCTCCAAATCTTTAAAGTCATTTTTGACAGAAAAGAGCGTCGAAAAGACTTTAAAAAACGAGAAATTGGTTGTTATCGAACCAAAGTTGGGAAGCGCAATAACCAAAAAATTGGGAATATCTGTTCTGAACGACAGCGCTATAAGTAATGAGCTTTTTAGAGGAATCCGGTTACAGTTGGATTCTCTTCTTGTTGACGATGTTTCCGAAGCTGATTTGCACTCATTTGAACTTGGTCTTTCGCACAGTTTGTCCAGATATAAACTGAAGTTTTCACCCGATAAGATCGATACCATGATTATACAGGCTATTAATCTGCTTGATGACTTGGACAAGGAACTAAATACATATTCGATGAGAGTTAAGGAATGGTATGGCTGGCATTTTCCTGAATTGGCCAAACTTGTCGTCGACAACTTGGTTTATGCTCAACTTATTTTGCTAGTTGGTATGCGCACTGAATTCGGAACCACTGACTGTTCCTCGGTTTTACCAGAGGAGATTGAGACTGAGGTTAAGCAAGCAGCAGAAATATCGATGGGTACAGAGATCAGCCCTATTGATTTAGCCAATATCAAAGCTCTTTGTTCTCAAGTCGTATCCATTACCAGTTATAGAACCCAATTGTACGATTACTTGAGAAACCGCATGATTGCAATCGCACCAAATCTGACTACTCTTGTTGGTGAGTTGGTAGGAGCTCGCTTGATTTCGCATGCAGGGTCTTTGATGACACTGGCCAAGTACCCAGCCTCAACTGTCCAGATTCTCGGAGCTGAAAAGGCATTGTTTAGAGCGCTGAAGACAAAAGCCAACACTCCCAAGTACGGTCTCATATATCATGCTTCGCTAGTTGGTCAAGCGTCACCAAAGATTAAAGGAAAAATAGCACGTTTAACAGCCACAAAGACAGTGATCTCAGCTCGTGTTGATGCTCTGGGAGATTCAGAGACTCCAGAAGTAGGAATCGTCTGCAGATCAAAAGTTGAAACCAGACTTCGGATCCTGGAAGGACGGTTCAACAAGGGCATTAACAAGAGTAACTTGAAGAAGAACAATACACCTAAATTCAGCAAAAACGACAATGTAACAGCATACAATCCAGCCAACGACACTACAATAGTCAAGGATGAACCATCAAGTGTTGATGTCGAAAAGAAGAAGAAGCGTAAAATCGAAGAGCCGGCAGCGGATGAAGAGACGTCTGAACCCAAGACTGAAGAAGAGAAACCAAAGTCCAAGAAGGAAAAGAAGGACAAGAAAGAAAAAAAAGAAAAGAAGGACAAGAAAGAGAAAAAGGAGAAAAAAGACAAGAAGGAAAAAAAGTCCAAGGAGGAATAACTTGCCACCAAATATCCTTTTTTTTATCTTTTACTTTTTCTACACTTTATTATTTTATATATTTTTACAATTTGGAAAAAAAAAAACAATTAATACTTTATATTCGAAATCATGGTGAATTGGGTAGGGGAAGAGGTGATAGTTTTATATATATATTTTTAGTCTCGACGCAAATTGTTTAGCCGATCTTGTAGCAGCTGATCAGCAGACATGGGGACGCCGCCACCAGCCGCTTCAGAGATGGGAGCGGGGACGGCGACACTTGGAGCGTGATCGACAAGACCCTGGGGGGTACTAGAGGAAGCGAGCATATGATCAACGTTGATACCGATTTCATCGAGCACCTGCTGGACGACAGTGTCGGCCTCGGCGTCCTCATCCTCGCTGTCGGCCATAGCGTCATCGATAACATCGTCCATGACCGTACCTTTCATGTCCATCATCTCGCTCTGCTGCTCGAACTCGCGGAGGATGCGGGTAAGGGCAGGGAGATTAACCGCACCGTTCATGCTCTTCATGGCCTTAGTAGCGCCCATCATGGATTGGGCCATAGCGGTGTTTGAGCTGACGGCGGTGATGCGGAGGAGCACACCCTGCAGCGACGTCCGCATCGCATAGAACTTCTTGATGTGGTTGCGCGTGCGCACGAGATCTTTCGCCATGATCGTGATTGC
>LSSL01004362.1:0-18420 GCA_001953115.1 Smittium mucronatum
ATTCTTCAAAAGATTCTGAGGTTCAACTAGAACTATTAAAATATAAAAAATTGAAAACTTCATTTTTAAAGGGGTTATAATATTTTTTACCAGTAAATTTTTTTTCTAAAAGATCTACCCAATTTTGAGAGTAAAATTTGAAATCTTCAATAATCAGATCCAAAAATACTCCAAATCTAACCACACTACCACCTTCATCAAAAAATCTACATTTTTTTAAAAAAAAATTGGTGATATAGTCTAATTTATGATAATTAGCACTTTAAATTAAAAAAATATAATGTTGAAGATGAATTTACATCCCTACTTCTATTCAAATTTATTCAAAAAAAAAATTACGAATTAACTATCAAAATTAGTTAATATAACATATTTGCATGTTTATTTATGTTTATAAAAACATGATTCGATTAAAATGTATTATAAGACACCAATGTTGCATACTGAAAAGAAAATGTATGTTTTTTTAGCTTTTCTTCATCAATTATTTTCAAAAATAAATTTTTTTTGATCCGATGAATTAGGGTTAAGAGTATTTATACACAAAATTACACAACTATATCAAAATATGCAACAATACACGAATTTTCTTTTTTTAACAATGGAAAATTTTAAATATTATTTTTTCAATACAAAAAGTATTTTCTATTTTATTTTCAAAGTTTTCATTTACGTTAATTATTTCTAAGATATTTTATACCCCAATATTAATATATAAGCGCATTTAAATTTACAGAATTGATAAACCTTTAAATAAATATAGAAAAAATATATTTTATTCTAAAAAAATTAATATGAATGAAATTTATTTGGAAATTTATACATTATTTTAAATTATCTGGATCAAAAAATATTCATATAGGTGGATAATAAGATATATAGGAACCATTAAAGACCGTTTTAATACCATATAATACTTTATAAATAGGCTCAAGGTAGCTATAACCTCTACATTAAGATTTGGAGCCTTAAATAGTGACACTTCAATTTACCATGATGTAAACGAGCATTCGTAAAATTTTAAAAAAATAAATAGAATGCTCGATTATAAGGATTTTTTTAAGTTTTATCAGTTTATTCACAAGCCCTTGTCCTTGAACCAATTCCCAGTGGGTACGGAGCCGCTAGAGCGACAGATGGGAGTGGGATGAAATTTTATTATTTTTTCCTTTTATTGTATTTTTTATTTTAGTTTTATTCTAGTATTTAAATATTATAAATAAATTCCCTTTAAAAAAAAAATAAAAAAATTCACAAGCTCTTGTGTTATAAAAAAAAATCAGAAATCAGAGCAAATCAAGTTATATCCTAAGAAATTGTATAATAAGTTTTAAAATAAGCGAAGGGAGAAATATGGGAATGAAATTAGTAATTTCTATTTAAGATTTGTAAAAGTTTACTAAAACTCAGCAGTACTATAAAGATGCGCCAAATTTAAGCTTTTAAGATATAAAAAATATGTTTTTGTCAATTATCAAGAAATTTCTTTAAAGCATGAAGATTTTCATATTGATACCACATAAAGGATACTTTATAACTGAATCATATTTTTGTGGTCATTATTTTTGATTTAAATAATAAGCATTACTTATAAGCGATATATATAGTCCAAAAATATAGATAGATAAGAATTTTTGGAAAGAAATTTTTTTAAAGAAGTTTCATCTCTTTTTTTTGGTTTTTCATCCTAAATAATTCATATAAAACTCGAATATTCAAACAAAAATCAAGTTTTAATGTTTAATTCATAATTAAAAACGATTTACTGTTGGGCATATTTTTATAGGAAATTTATAAGTATCGTTAGATCTTCTCCTGGAAATCTTGTATAAATTACTTATTAGTAGCTTAAAATTTTTAGACATGTAGAATTCACGAAAAAGTTTCAAATATTTATTTAAAGATATAACAACTAAGTTGTTTGACATTAGTTATATGAATAATAATATTATAAATTATAAATATAAGCTCATTAAAAAAATGGGAATGATATAAGGGTGGTATTTTTTTGGTTTTAGTACAAAAAATTATTAAAAAGGAACATTTTTAACATAAAAATCAGGTTTCTTTATATTAATAAGCACAAAATAAAGGATCATATTAAAAAATTAATTGAGATATTAAATTATTTAGTTAAAAATTCAACCTGTAACTTCAAAAAGCCAGTATAAGGTAAAAATGGTATTATATGATATGAATCAGAAATTTCTAGAAATGAAGTTTGGAAAGATATTGAGGGAAATTAAATCATATTTTATGGGATAAAATCGATTAAAAACTTACCAAAACTTACCTAGAGAAGGAGTTTATAATTATTTTAATTCATGTATGTAGATAACTGATTTCAGAATTGGGATATCAGAACTTAAAATTTAACAGAAAATTAATAATTTGAAATAAATGGTCTGTATTTTTAGATCAATTTAAGTTTAGAAAGTGTAAAAATGTTTAAAAGTGCTTAAAAAAGAAAAATATTTTGGAAATCTTCAATAATAATTAAAAAAAACCAAAGCTTCTTTATTTTAAACCTAAGATAATTTTGAAAATTATATCGCTAAATAAACTAACTATCCCCTCCATATTAAATCCTGCTTTAATTGTTTTATTAATTAAAAAACTTATTAAAATAAAATAATTTGATAGCTATGATATATTCAATCTCATTTTATTATAAAAATTGGACGAAAAAACAATGTATACATATAAAAAATTATACAAAAATATGCGTAGCTAATAATGAAAAAAAAATCTGTGTATAATTAAGGTCGGATAAAATATACTTATAGAATTTAAAAATTCTTAAGATATTGTAATCAAATTGTAGATTGTCAAAATATTTATTAAAAATATGAAAAAAACTGAGAACGAAATTAAATCTAAAAAAATAAAATTAACAGATAAATGTTGCAAAGAAATTCAAATTTGCCTTTGAATCCCAACTTTATCATTTTATTTATACTACTCAAAAATACCAAAATTACAGGATATATGCACTTTCAGCATATTCTCAATAGGAATTTATCATCTTTTCCAAAAATATTAAAAGTAAAGATTAAGATTCACTTTTAATATTCCTCCAAAAAATTTAATAACCTTTCCCCGAAATTTCAAAAGATCAGATTAAAAATGAAATTTTGATTTTCTATTTGTCCATTTATACTATTATATATTATTTTAATTGCCCCAAAAATTCTAAAATTACAAGAAAAAAAGTTTTTTTGGTATAAAATTCATATATACTTTATTTATTATACCTTAAATTTTTCATAATAATAGTAACATTTTTTTGGGCTAGTGAATTTCGTTCAATATTTATTTTTTGATACAGCATATTCCATCTCCAGTTTTAATTTTTTAATTCTTTTGGGGTGAGGGGGTGTGGAAGGTTTCTTTTTATTTTCTTTGCATCATTATTACCCTTTTATTTATTTAAAATATTTATCTTGATAAAATAGCACCTAATAAAAACTCCTCTAATTAATTGATTTATTATTTTGGATCAATAAAAATTCTTAATAAAAATATTTACTATCAAATCTTCAAAAATAAAAAGATTTTATTTTATTTTTTTGAATTTCAAACATTCTACTCTGTAGATTAATATTATGTAGCACCAAAAAATATATATATTTATATGCACACACACACACACACAATTAAGTATATAAATATGGGAGATTCTTTGACAAACTAAACTTTTCACTAGCAGGAGTTGCAAATTTCCTTTTATGGGTAAATTTGAATTATTAATGAAATTATTGCTATTAACTGTGAAGATTATTTTAAACTATATGAAATTTTTTATTATGGCCAATTAAGAAAAATTATTCTTAATTAAGAATACTATTTTTTTATTTTTTAAAATAAAAATGACTGATGAAAATTGAAAGCTCACTAATCTCTATGTAAAAAATAACGAATATTTGGTAGTGGTTTGCAATAGAATATTCTTTTAAATTAGCTTATTATTTACTCGTATTAGTTTTTTAAGAACTAAAAATATAGAAGTTGATTACAGAATCAGTTTTTTCTACTAAAAAGAATGACAACAAAAATTGAGTCCTGCTATTGAAAATGAAGAACTAGTGAGCCTAAAGAGAGAAATTTTCGATAAAGATATCTTCAAAATAGATCTGAATTTTCATAAGTTAAAACAATTTAATTTTTTAATACGCTAATTTATAAATCAAATAAATATGAGATTTGGATTCGCTATGACAGTTAGATGGATTTGGTATGGATTTCATTGTGACTTGTGAGTATGGAATATCAGGCGTGTAGATGTTATATTTTTTTGAGTTTCTTAATTTATATTTGATATCGTTATATTTCTTAATAAATAAAAAGTTCATTGTTATTAACAATATAAGTATCACTAAAATATTTTTAGGGGCACATTAAAACACAATTTACTTTTAGAGTTTGATAATGATGAAGATATGATAGTAGTAAAATATGATTTTTTGGTCGTAATATCTATCCTAAATATCATAATTGAAACATTAAACAAATTTTTTTGATTTTAGCTTGATGAAATACGATAATGACTTTTTTTAAAATATCAATGATATTTTATCTAAATAATTAATTTCGATAAAAACATTTGATTGGGTTTATTTGGATAAATTAATTTTTGCATGTTCTGTTTTTGGTGACAGGAAGTTGGAAATGACGAAATATCTTGAGCTCCAAACAAAAATCGTTCGTTTAAAATCTTCTGTTTTTCAATTTAATATCTTTATTAGGTTTTATTTTAATTATACTTATTTTACATAGTTAGGAAAGTCGGAATAAGTTGTACTGAATAGTCCCAGTGTAAAAGTAGATGGGATTATAATATTTTATATATTTTAAAAAAAGAAGTTTAGCACTCAAACAGTTAATCATATTTATACAAAGGAATATTAATCTAAATAAATCAACTATTTGAGTTTACATAAATTCAGTCTTTGAATTAAATAATATCTAAAATCTGTAACTAATTTATTACCCTAAATACAATTATAAAATATAGAGCACTGAAAATAAAATCACATACATATTAATAATTTATTAGGCTATTATTTTAATATATTTTAAAAATTTGATACTAAAATTTGGCTCTTTGTACATGATAATCCAGTATTAATGTTTTTGAATTTTGATCATATTGTTTAAAACCCAACTGAAAATTCATTTCCAGCTTACAATTTTATTTTGATATCACTAAAAATGCTCTATTTTTATTTTTAAAGATTTTATAAATTTAAAAAATAATTGTGCATAACACATATGGAAAATATTGTGTCAATTATAATGTTATTTCAATTTTTGGCATACATGTTCCTATTTAGGGTTTAATTTGATTTGATTATTTCAATAATTTTTATTGCTGATCTTTTCCTATAATATTTGTAGGAAAAAAACGTCTGATCTGCCAAAGAATCTCCCATTATATATACAAAAATACATGCATATAAATAAACACATAAATGAATAAACATACAAATATTCGTGAATAAATACACATAAATTAATATATAAACGCATAAATATTGATTTTTAGTTTTACTTAGAGCCAACAGTTAATAATATAAATATTTTAAGCAGGATATACATTAATAAAATTTATATTAAAAGCTTGATATCCCCATTTTTTTATTTGCTTTATCTTTTTGAGGCATCTATTTTGAATTTGTAAATTATTCGTTTTCAGTATATTCAATAATATTCATTGCAGAGAATTTTTTTTTTTAAAATCACCCTAAAATAGAATGCAATACAGAAGCTTTTTTTCTGGAATGTATTTAAATCGTCTTGGTATTAAGTTTCTTTTCCATTAATACTTTTTGTTTTTTTCTCCCTCTTTATTTAATCGTTGTTTTATAAAAAAATCTGTTTAAAATATAAAAAAAAGAATTTATTTATGAATGCTTAATATTTGAAAGGTTATATTATTTGAATTTTTTTTTTGTGTATGAGCGCATTTTCTTTTTATAGTTGCCTTATTTTTCTTGATTTTACATAATTTCTTGTATACATACCTTTAAAAATAATTTAATAATATTAAAACGCTATTCGTGATAGAAAAATTTATAAAATTTATACATTTCATAAATAAAGTTATTTTTAATTATAAATAACCAAATCCTGAAGCAAAATTTTCTCTTTACCAAAAAATTTTTAATTTTAATTTTTTTAAATTCCAGTTTAACTTAAAATGAACCAGAAATAATAGCTTTAAATTTGAAATGAATCATAAATTACTAAATTTTCGATTCTGAATAATTTCAGATCAAATTAAAATTTCTTCGTTATTTTCAAAAAATTTCTAATTTATTTATTTCAACTTTTCGTCTAAAATTATCAACATATAACCAATTTTATATCGTTTTAACATTATCAAAATATTAAAAAAAATAGATGTGAGTCGAATATTTAAATTTTTTCTCATTAAATATATTTTTCTATCTATTAAATATTATTATAATTAGAACTAACTTTCGATATTTCAAGGCATATGATATTTTTAGGGGGGTGGGGGTTATGAATTAAAAAAAATAGCAAAATTAATTTCTAAAATATATCAATTTATTACTATTTTATAATTAAATGAAAATTTTCGTCAAATTTTCAATTATATCTATGTTTAATGGAAAATTAATAAGGTAATTAAATTAAAGATATTATAGAAAATTATTCAAATTTTCACGACTAAACTTAGAAATATTATAAAATAATTTTTTTCAAAAAAATATAGGTTTTCACTTCTTCCAATTAAATCAAAGATATTAATAATTTATTAAACTAAAAATAAAATTGATATGGTTTTGGTGATATCCTCTAGAAAAATTATTATTATTATCATTATTATTATTATATTATAAATATTCAGGGGTTTTCTATATTCTCTTTTGCGATTTTTTTTGAAAAAAAAGAAAATTTACTCTAACTTTCAAACATAGACCTGGATAAATATTCAGAATAAAATTTGATAGAGTTTAAAAAAAAGAAATTAAATCAAATTATTCTGATTAAAGTAGATTATTTTAATACAGCCTGTTTAACTGATTATTTTTTTGATTAATTTCTGGAAAGTTGAATTTTTTCCTTAGAGAAGCAAGTTGTAGCTATTTATATTAGATTAATAGTAATTTATTTTTATTTTCAAATAACTAATATAATTTTTTTAACTGATTAATATTCCGCATTATACTTTATATTAGAATTAAAAATTTAAAAACCGTAATATTAGATGCAATTATTCTGTATTAAACTTTATTGAAAAAAAAACTTATAAAAAAAACTAAATTAAATTAAATTAAATTTGTATCAATTCACATATATATATCATTTAGAAAACTCGGGTTAAGTTATTTTAAAAGATTAGCTATTAAGTGACCAACTATAAATATCTTATTTTAAACAATAAAAAATATTCTAACTATTTTGAATATAAGTAATATGATAAAACAGATAGAAAATTTCGACCTTTTTATTTTATTTATATTTTATTTTATCCATTTATAATAAAATTAAATATTTATTTAAGATAAAGCTTAAGCTTAAGCTAAAAGGATAAAACAAGAAATTTTATGTTTTAAAATATAAAATATGCTGCAAGGTATCTATTTAAATTCATGGTGTAGATTTTTTATTTTTCCAAACTAAAATCGATAAAATATAATCAGTATTCCAACTATTCGTATATTTATTTATATAAAAATGTGCACATTTAAGTAAAATTTATAGAGAGGAATTTTAAAAAAAAAAAAATTTAAAAAAACAAGTTTAAATAAGATCTATATAATAATTTAAGGAATAAATTTTTATAGTTATCATATTTTAGCTGTCCAAAAAATAGGATGGTATGAAAAAAAAGTTAAAATTCAAAATATTTAAACTGGAATATTTTTATAATGTGTTTTAATATATTTATGATTTTATTTTGATAATTCTGTTTGCAAACATTCTCAGTTTTTATATTAATATATCCGGCTATTAGACATTTTTTTATAATGTGAATATTTAGGTAGCATTTTTAAATTGTATTTTTAAGATTTAAAATCAAGATTAAATTTTTTGAAATTGTTTAGTTTTTGCGATAAGTTATTTAAATATAGTATAAAAAAAAGATGATTTTATCTTTAACAATTTTATTTTTTTCCTGGTTTTCATAATTATGGAATTTTAAAATAAAGCAATCTCCAATACCAATTTTAGAAATCATAATTAGAAATAAAATTTACTTAAGAATGACTATGATATTTTTAGAAAAAATTATAAAACATCTTTTGAACTTAGATATAACTAATAGTTTGTTAGCCTAGAAGTTTTTTCAGGGATATTTAACCAATTTTTTTAATAGAAGAGACATGTATGAGACTGACTAAGCTATTTGAGATACGAAAAAGAAATCTTAAAAATGTGAAATGTATAATATATATATATATATATATATTATATGTGGATGTGAGAGCCATGTGGATTTGAGAGTTTGGTGATGATTTTGAGATCTATGTGATATTGAGCACATCAATATTTATTTGCTATTTTTTTAATTTTGATTCCAAATTTTTTAATAACCGGCAGATCATTTCTCAAATTCTATATTTTTAATCCAATTGAGTATAAAGTTCCTAGTTTGGTGCTTTTATCTAGGTTTTCATTAAATGGAGTTTATTTTACTCATAAAGATATTTCCCAGATCTAAATTCAATATATGTATAAAAAATTTATCAAGCTTAAAAGGAACATAAAATAAAATGGTTGGTGTTTAAGTAAATTAGATTTAAATATTTTAAAAAAATCCATGCCTCATCAGTCTTTCAATTTTATCTGAGAATAACTATTAAATAGAGGATTGATAGACCTGAGTTAAGTTGTTTTTTTTTTGAGGCTCTAAACTTAAAAAACTTGTATCTATATAAATGGATATCAATAAGATGATGTTTGAATAAATAGTGAGCGTAGAATAAATATAATTTAGCCCCTTTTAAAAAAGAATAAAGGTAAAAAGTAGTATTAAATGAAGTGATAATACATCACTTTAAATCAAATCACATTTTATGAAATTATTCTTATATATCAATTAAGTTTAAAGGTAAACGGTTAGATTAAAAGATATGATTTAATTTGCAAATTATTAGGCAAGAAATTATTAGTAAAACGAGCATGTTTTGATTACATAATTAGTAATTTCTCTTCTGCTGATATATGAAAATTTTATGTAAAAAATAAGTACCTGATCAATTTTGGTGCTATTATATAAACAATTTTGTTATGATAATCAAGAGCTCTATTTAAACAAAAATTTATAAATTTTGATATATGTTTGATATATTCCAAAATGGACAAATATAATCAACTTCAGGGGAGATTAATTAAGAGTATTATATATTGGCATTTCAGTAAGTTTTATTTTTTTTTGAAAAAAATACAAGAATTATAAATGTTTATAACTTTAATCTTTATTTCTGTTTCAACATGATTTAGTAAATTTTTTAAAAAATATTTTCTTATAAAAGTGACTATAGTATTTGCTTTAGCAATTACTGAGATTTTATATAAAGGCATGAATTTTTGACCCAGAACTTTTTTTATTCTAAATATTTATTTGAAAAGGTGCCGAAAACGAACCTTTAACAATATTTTTCATTATATTAATTTCAAAACTAAGCACTCTAAATCAATTACCAATAAAATATCAAGTCTCGAAATTTGTTGCTATATTTTTTAAACTCGGTTTATATATATTAATTTCGAGTTTTTATTCTAATAAAACCAAGTTTGAGTAGTTTTTTAAAGGGCTTAGACACATATTACATAGTATTATAGATCAAATTTATAATCTTTTAGCTTTAGCTAGACGAATTTTTTTTTAATTCTTAGTGTTGAAATAACCCCCATTTAGTGATAATCTAGATAAATGAGCCAAACTAGAAACTTTATACTCGATTGGATTAACAATAAAAAATTTGAGAAATAATTTTCCGGTTATTAACAAAATTTGGAATCGAAATTGAAAAAATAGCCAATAAATATAGTTGTGCTCAGTATTAAATAGATCTCAAAATCACCACCATATTCTCAATTCCATATGGTTTTCACATCCACATCCACATACAACATATACATTCTTTAACCAGAAAAAACCCCTGTGAAATTTTGAATTTATAGTTTCTTTACTTTAAAACTAAAGAGAAAGAAAAGCAGATATCCGATTTTAGCAGTTTTTAAAAAAATTACACAATATTTTTTGGATTTTATAATTAGCCGAAATATTTTAATAATTTTATTATTAATAAACTCTAGAAGCATTATGATACAATTATTAGAAAATTTATCGATTAGCCGTTATTCTTTCTGAATTTTTTTTTAATTTAATTAAATAATTTCAGTAAAAAAAAATCGGGAATTTTATTATTAAAATCATAATAATTGAATAGATATGAAGATTATAAGTCTATGTGGCTCTTTTCAAAATGCGATTTTCAATGCAAAAATTAAATTTACAAAATATTTTTATTTTTTTGAGAACTTTTATAACATAAATTTATATTTAGAATGATCCGAATATCAATTATTATAAAAAAAAGAGTTTTATAAGAGTATTAAACTTAATTCTAATCTGGAAACCGATGAAATTATTTTATTTATTTTTTAAAAAATCATATTTAGCCATTTAATCAAGTTAAAATAAATGGGGGGTTTTTTTGATAGTGAATTTCTTATGATTTTTATTCACAATACGTAATATTAAAATTAAAATTAAAATTAAATGGATGAAAAATATGTATTTTAATTTAATTTTTTCATATCTATTAAAAAAAATGCCTAAAAATACCCATATAATAAGAATCAATAATCATATGTTAATATTAATTAACAGATATTTAATTTAATTTCTCAAATATTAAAATCAATTTTTCGCATACTATTAAAATTAAAAAAGGGCGACTTTTTTGTTCTTTTCAAAACTGAATTTTTGCTCAAAACCTTCCTGTTTATCATATATATATATATATCAAATTAATTTATCTATAGTTTTTTCGCATGCATTATATAATAGTTACAAAATTAAATTTTACGACCACAAATATACATATTGACTTAATATAAACCCCTAATTTTTCCGAATTTTTTGCTATAATTGTTTTTCTCGCCATTTTCATTATAATTTTATCTATAATAAGTTGACCTAATAGTCAATGATACAATGTTAACTTAAATGCAAAATATTAGGCTATCAAACTTCAGAATATACTCTTCAACGTTGGACCTTGATACTAAATGATATATAACATATAAAACACTGCAAAAAATAATTTTTTCTATCAAAAACAAAATTATTCTCTTATTTTTTCAAATTTTAATACAATTATAAAATATTGACCAAAATTAGATACTAATATTTTCATTAACAGTAAAATATCTTAACTGCTATGCTAAAAAAACCCAGTTTTTAATCATAATTATTTGTAAAATTAATAAACACACACACACACATATATATATATATTGTTACATTTTTTAAAAAAAAATTCAACGATTTTAAACTTATTTGCTGAATAAACAGCCAAATAATTATTTCTGAGAATTATAATTTCTATTTTTTTTTTCAAAAAAAAAAAATCATGTGAGAATAATTTATTTTTGCCTCATATGCTCTTTGATATATTTTTGCAAGAAAAAACAACCAAATCTTTTTTTTATTCATTTTTCATGATATAAACAGAAATTCGATGTTTTTATTTCAAAAATTTCCCCCCATTTATCAAGTCCTATTTTGGAAATATTATTTGAATAGAATCTTAAGATTTTATTTGTTATATTATTCTTACTTTTTTCTCAAATTTTATGAATTTGTAATAGTTTTTTAGTACTAAATTTATTTTCAAAATATTTTTTAAAAAAAAATTTCAAAGAAATGTACCTTTTTAAATATTTAAACATAAATTCCAGTGATTTTTCAAGTTTTTTATTTAAAAATTTTATTTTTTGCTTGTTCGAGGATTTTAATGTATTCCGAGGATAAATTTTCTCAGGAAAAAAATATTTGTGAGTTCGTGATCGGTTTCAAATATTATGTATCTAAAAAAAAAAATTTCTTATTTATTTCTTATAGAAAAATTTCGCGTATTAAGGTTAAGGTTAAATTTATATTTTAGTTTAGATTAAAATAGAAATTTTAATGTAATGGGTCTTCTGAGTAAATTTTAATTCTTTTAAATAGTCTAAATTGAAAATTTTTCACTGAGTGGAAAAATAAATAACGAGGTATTTATAAATTTAAAATTTTTGTATATTGTGGGCATAAATACTAATAATAATTCAATATAAATTTTTCGAAATAATCTTTGTAATATTATTTACTTTGATTCGAAAAATGATTTTTTAACTTTTAAATAATTATATGGCTGTTTTTTTTGATATTTCTACACTACAGCTGTAATTTTTATTATCTTGGATTTTTAAATGTATTGTATAAAAATTTCAAGCATCTATCTGCATCGATTAAATTTTACATTTAGAATATAATCAAACATAAAGATAAGATTTTTATTTAATGGTTTAAAAATGATTATAGTTTTTTCAACTATATGACAAGCATTTTCTTTATGGTATTTTTTCCGAAAAAAATAGTTTCTCTTCAGAACTGAACAACCATTAAAAATAATTAATTCATAATAATAAATTATTTAGCGTAATAAAAGACTTTTTTTAAAAAATAAATGTATATTTTTTATATATTTTTTACAGAATAAATCAGTGAATAAAATAAAAGATTATATTCTTGACCTAATTTTGTTCAGTAAACTAGATATAATTTAGCGCATCCTCTGGATTTAATTTTCAAACATTAATTTTCTATTATAAACTTTTTTTGAGATTTTTTTTTTGCGTATATGGTTTCAGATGCCTCCTTTTTCTAATCAATTATCTATCGAAATTAAAGATTTCTACTCAAGATCAGAAAAAAATCATATTATTTCCGGAATCTCTCACTCATACTGCCACGAGATTCATTTTTGGAAGCCATTTAAACCCTTTATATGTTTTTAATACTCTTAGCGTGGTTATTGGTTCAAATTAGAATTTAACTCTACTTCGAAACTATTGTAATCACTTTCAAAAGTGTCAATATTTATACTTATTTTAGTATAGATAATGCGTTTTTAATATTTTAAGAATTTTCCATTATACCTATGTCTAAAGCCTATTTTTAAGCATAAATTAGATTTAAATTCATAATATTATATTAGAAAAATGCTCTATAAAATAGTTCAAATTAAAAAAAGAGTTATTAATTATTTTTAATCAATATTTTTATTGGATAAAAAAAATTTAAATATAAATTTAAGATATCGAGTTGCTTTACGTTTATGAAAAACTAAGAATCGCAATAAAAATATAAATAAGAAATTATTTTTTGCGAAATTTTATAAAACGCATAAATTTAGGGTTTCATATACCTTATAACATTTTATCTAAATTTTTTCATTTATGCCATAAAATATTAAAATTAAAATTAACTATCTTTAAAAATTTGACTATTGTAAGCTATATAATGTAATTTATTTTTTACTTAATAAAAAAAAGGTGGGAATAAAATATTATACCGTTTTAATTTAGAATATATCTATAGGAATGATTATAATATAAATTTTTATGATTTATTTTTGTTAAAAAAATTTTTCTGATGATATTCAGTGTTATCAAATTGCTCATTCATTTCATAGACTAAATGAAAATTTTTCAGTGTTGATAATTTGAACCTAAATTCATCTTCTACAGCCTTTTCGAATTATAGCACTGCATTTTTAAATGATTTATATTCCGATTATAAAGCTTCTTATTATATAAAGATGCTTAATCTATTATTAGAAAATTTCATTCAAATTTTAAACAAAGCTTCTGATAAAGCATAAATAATAGAATTTATCTTTTAAATTTTTGAAATTACTCTTAAATAAATATAAATATAATATTTATTGTGAGAATAATTGTATACATATTAACCATTATTATGGCCTATTTTTTTGGGTGGAGTTAAAAAAATCTACTTTGAAATTCAGGATGAGAAAAAATGGAAAAAAAAATATTGAATCTAATATAATTCAACAAAAATGGGTTACCAAAATATTTGAGGGTAGTCATCTAAAATAATATTATATAAAATAAGATGTAAATTATTATAAACCACATATTTTACAAAAGTGGAACGGTGAGTACAAACTAAATAAGGATTTTTGGGAAAAAATAACTCCGACTGGATCTGATTGTAAATCTGACTTATCTTAAACTTAAAACACTGTATTTTAAGAATTTTTTCTCTCTTATAATAACATTTATTTATCTCAAAAAAAAGCTTTAATTTTCATAATAAAATAATAATAAATTCAAAAAAAAAAACAACTAAAAAATAATAATAATTTTTTCTTTTTTCTATTATAGCTCTAGTTGTAATTTTTTTATTAAAATGTTCAAATTATTTAAGCATATACTTGTTGGTAGCCGCTTAATATATATAAATCGAGTTTTTTAAAATAGAACCTTTATGAATCTTAAAGTCATTAACAATTATCCAGCATCTCCAGTTAAAACCTAAAAATTTCCTATCCCGTTCGAAAATATTTAACAGGTATTAATTTAATAAAATTTAAACATATATCTCTGTATAGCTAATCTGGTATCAATTCAAGTATATAGGTGATTTTTGGTCATTGCAACGGTAAATTAACCCCAGAATCTAATAATTAATATAAAGATATTACTTACTCGTGGATAAATAAAGCTTCCGGATAATTTAAAAAAGCAAATACTTAAATAAAAAAATGGTAGTTTTAACACTGTACCACATATGAAAATTTAAAATCATTTTAAATTTTTTCGGCCCAATAGCGACTGTTAAATCCTATAACAAAATACACAATTTAATTCCTTGTTTTTAAATTATTTTCTACTGCTCTTGATTTTCAATATTTGAACTCTTTCGGGGCTCATTTTATTTTGTATACCATTAGTATTTCCAACTTTAAATATATGTATCACACATACAAAGATAAACATAATATAATATTAGGAATGAATCAAGAGAATAAAATAAAATATCCTTTCCGCTTCCAGATTTTTGGGATCTGAGTATTACTATTATCATTTTTTGTATAAAATAATTTCTATTGTAATGATCATTCTGACTTATAAATTAACATTTTTTTAAGATTTTTTATCTATTGAAAGCCAAAGCTACTAATTAACTTAATAACTCTCGTTATTTCAGTATTTTATAAGTAATATAATGGTTATGACATTCTACTAATATGAACACAAGATAAAAAAAATTGAAGTGCCTAACTACATTGTTCATACCCATGTGGTTGGATTTACATGTTCAACAGCACTTGATTCGATAGCACTTGCGGACTAGTAATCTCAATAAATATGAACCGATTATTAGGTGCAGTAGCGTAAAAAAAATTCCAAAAATTAATTTTTTAGCACATCTAAACTTGGAAAAAGTGACATCCTAATCTTCAAAAAAAACTTTCAACAAAGAAAATCATTTTTAAACAATATTTCTGGGATATAAAGAGTGAAAGGGATTTGCTTTTTTATTCAAAGGTGTTTTGAGAAGAATTATTCATTTAATCAACATCTGATTAGTGATGATGATATTTTATTAGATATTAACCATCGATTTTAAATATATAATTATCAATACCTGAGCTTTATTATAATTTAGCTTTTTTATGGCTTCATATTTATTTTTATATCTATTTTAGAGCAAAAATGTATAAACACAAAAATATTTCATAGAAATAATGTAACCAAATAAATAGAACCAATATATATATTTATCAGATTTCGTTAAAAAGATTAACAATCTTTTCTAGTCGATATTTTAACCCAGATAAAATATAAATTAATCGGATTGTGAAGGAATAGTATTAAAAGTGAAATCGATTAAATTAAACCATCTTTTGTGAAAAATGTACGTATATTTGTCCAACCGAGAAATTAAATTTTAATTAATTTTTTTGATAATGTTTTTATAGGATGCAGTAAATAAAAAAACGCGAACTTTTAAATTAAGTCAAATCTATCCGACTTTTTTAGACAATCAATAATCCAAACGGAAAAAAAATATTTTTATGAGAGAATTTTTCAAAAAAAAAAACGAGATATCAATACATTTTTTTAACCCAATGAAAACCCCATAAAGAAAATGTGGTTTTATAGTAACGCCTCTTTACAGTATCTTTTTTGTGAAATGATCGGCAATCTTTTTTTTTGTATCTCAAAGTAATGATGATCAATTAATTTGATATGGATCTAAAATTTGATAGTTTAAAAAACAAACATTAAGGGCATAAATATAATTGAGTTGCTATTTTTACTAAAAAATATAATTTTGAGGTACCAATTTTTGTTTTTAAAGTCGAAAAAAATCATATTAGAATAATAGTTATAAGTGATACATGGTAATGGTAATGGCTGTGGAATTCTTCATGATAAGTCGTGCATTTACCAGTATAAAATATTACTAATTTAATTCGAGTATATATTGAAAATTATTTAGACCTGATTCAGCTGTATAACCCCGTGTATTTTTTTAAACCCCTTTAAATATTTACCTTTTAAAATTATATATTTATTTTCATGTAAACTGTCTACCAAATCTCACTCGAAAATTGAACTCTTCTTATTAAATAGAATTGGAGTGTTTTTTCAATTAAAAAGAGATATTTTTTTTAAAATATTAGATATGTATTAAGAATGATAATAATTAAGTGAAGAAGGTAAAAAAATAAAATGTCACCAAAAAATGTTCCTTATGGCCAAGTTATACATAATCTAATTTTTTAAATAAAAGAGTAATAACATTTTTACAATTCATTGAAAAAATTTATTAAGTTTTTTGGGAAAAATCAAATAGCTTAAAATTCATTTATATCGTATACAGTTTTTACTAGAAATAATTTAAAACGGCATCGATGAAAACGGAATTAGTATTCTTTTTTTCTCAAAATCTGGGTTGGGAATATAAAGGCAGGGTTTTCTCTTAAATTTACCAATTGTGACATAATTTTAGTAATAATTTAGATAGGTACTAAACGCAATCTAGTTTTTTTTTTTGAATAGCCCTTTTATTTTCCCATTTCATTTACTTTAATCTCCACACTATTTTTTTTTTACTATGGAATTATAATTCAGTGTACCATAAGTAAAAAATCAATCAATTAAGAGGAAGGTTCAGTTTAAAAAGTCTGGTAAGACACCTGGAAAAAGCAAAAAAAAAATCTAAAGACGAAAAGCTTTTTGTGAAAAAAAAACCAAAAAAAGAACCAATTCAGATTTCAAAACAAGCCAATATTTTTAAACCTAAATCTTCAAAAAAAAACATTGGTATTATATCCATTAAATTCCATAGTTTCATTAAATCCACTTTCTCTTTAGAGAAATCACATTGAAAGACTTGAAACCAACCCATTAACACTATCGAAATTAAGTTTTTAGTGATTATAGACTTCTAGATTAAAATTGTTTAGCTAAAGATTTTTTCGTCTATAATTTTTACCCCGTTTATGAAAGCATATTATTTTTTTAGAAAATGTATGATGAAATCTGCACGAGAAGACTTCATTTAAAAATCCATTATTTTCATTAATGTGATAATAGTGATAGTATTCTACATTAAACGTTCTTGTAAATCATTTTAGAATATTACAACCACATCTTACATCTAGTACATCTTGTTGAACGAAAAAAAAATAACCAATCAAAAAATACTATTATAAAATTTTATCCCAAATTGAAAAATATAATAGTTGTGATTATGCTCCTAAGAGTGAAATACTTTGACGTGGTTTAGGGACTTAATATTGTAATTTTCAAAGTACACTAAACTAAATTATCAAACAGCATTGTACTATTAACGGTTGGGTGTGGTGGAGACAGCTCACAGCGATTAAGAGGGCAGCAATTCTAGAGGAGGAGCATCTCGAAACAGGAGGGGCTTATCGTTTAGCACAGCCAAAATATCGTCTAGTGTACAAGTTCAGCGTTGGGCAATCAGACAGATCTTAGCGTCTAACAGCTATTTGTAGGAAAACCATGTTGATCAATCTCACGTTTGTGTAGGAGCCCAATTTTATTAATCCTGTTAGGAGTAGGTTCTAAATAGGAGCTCAATAGCTTCAACGAACAATAGTTTGTTGAAAAAGATCTTAATTCTTGACTGCATGCAACCTCAGTCATATAACCGCTTGAAGCAATGCTAGGGAGGGGGGTCTTTTCGTTGGTAGATTTCACCATTTTCCCGTAGGTACGCAGCCGGTAGACCGACAGAGGAGCTTATTGTAATTATGGTGATATTCTTTCCACGCTTCTTTTTTTCCATAATTTTTTAGTATAGATTTTGATGAAGTTATCTTGCAA
>LSSL01004364.1:0-10345 GCA_001953115.1 Smittium mucronatum
TAGTTGAGGCAGCGGGGTAAGTGGGACCCCTGGTTGTTGATGCAGCCGAAGATTCCGGCCCTGCGGAAGTTGAAACGGCAGAGTAGACCGGACCAGCGGTCGTTGAGGGAGCATCGTATGCATCATAATAAGCGGGACCAGTAGAAAGATAAATTGTATCTATAGTGATACTGGGACTGGAATAAAAAGTGGGGGCATACGAGTAATAATGGGCGGGACTAACTACTGGACCAGCAGTAGGGAGTACAGCTTCATTTGACGAAGTGCGATTCGAACGGGGTTTGCATTTTTTGTAAGTTCTTGAGTTTTTTGCATCAGAACCTAGGAAAAAGACGGAAAATGGGTTTGATATTTTGAATAATGATAATTTAAATTTGGGTAGAAAAAAAAAAAAAATATATATATATATATATATATATATATATACCTGAAATGGCCAAGAGAGCGATAAAAAGACCGGAAATTGAGATCGACATTAGAGAATCGTAAAATATTGAGTATCGGTAAAAAAAGGAATAATTCGTAATTAATGGATAAAATAACGTTAAGTATTGCTATGAGAAAAATATATCACAACTAAACTAATTGCTGGTTCGGACGTTAAAGGGAAACATAAAATATAATTTAATCCTATTTTTGATATTAAAAAAGCAAGGGAAGTGATAAAGTTTTTATATAAGGAGAGAGCTCGGCCTCTATGTGGACTGGATTTTGAGTAGGTAGTCTTTCTGATTCAGAAAAGTTTAATGGCGTTGTAACACGACTCTCTAATTATCATCTTTTAGCTAATTAAATCTATAATTCTAGAAAAAGATCTGGATATATATGATTTATGCTCTTTTTTTCAGATAAAAAACATAAAATTACACCAATTTGCAAATTGATTATTAAAATAATAAATGTTAACTGACTCTCCGAATTTCAACGAGGTGATGATTTGTTAATTTGGGGCCGTGGTATAATATTTCTATGAGGAGAAAAAAGTAATTTTCTAGCATATTTTTGGTACCACTTGGGATATCATAACTAAACAAAAATTATTGTCATTCTATTTTTTAGATATTCGACTAATTTAAATTTCTAGCCTTTTTTATAAATAAAGCATTAAAATACACGTATTAGCCAAAAATCAAGGGGCAGAAATATGCACTTGAATCTGCGTAAATTGTATTCTGCTTTCGGTAAATTAACTAATTCCAGATAACAACCATCAGAAGTCAGCGAATATATCTCTACAGTTTATAGTGAGCTGAATTCTGGATCATTATATAATCAATAAATGTGTTATGATGGTTTACAAATTAGATAAATTTTACACGACAGTCTAAAAAATGTGAAAAAAAATTATCTTCCGCAAATTTTGGCGAATAGAAGTTTGTACATTTTTCGAAAGTATAAAGATCCTTCCAATTCAAGAAACTCTTTTCTGAATCGTTTATTTTTTTTATTGCTTATTCCGTCAGATGCTTTTTGAAGTCAACTTGAATAGCTTTATGGCTAATTTCGAAAAGATGATAAGACTAATAACCCTATTAATTTCTGCTAGAGCATTAAAAGTGTATCAAAAACGATTCAATTTAACCAGGTAAATAGATTCCTTTATAGAGAGATAACTGAATACTAATTTAATGACACACTCAAAAGAATTAGATTAGTTGATCTATAGATATTGCCCCCTTAAAAGATCTGGCAGTTATTTAGATATCAATAGAAAATCGGTTTAATTATTTTTATTTTTTGTCAAGGAATTTTATAAAAATCTTATTCTGAATACATAATACCAGGCCTACAAATAAATTTAATTAGGGCCAAATCTTCAAACTTGACTTTTGAATCAAAAATACATTTGATTTGTATAGCAATTTTAATTGGATCTCCCCTTACTAGGCTGGCGATACCAAAAAACCACATCTTACGAGCAAAAAAATGTATAAGCACACAATATATTGGGCTAATCATAATATATTTCCAAAGTAAACATCACATTTACCAATAGAAACTAAATTATTTTTGAGTCCCACCAACAATATTGGTTTTCATTGGCCATTTTTATACATAGAACATATAGATAGGATATTAGGGCAAATTCGTGTCTCCAACGCAAGGGACTTCTTAAAAAAAACAGATGGAAAAAAAATTATGCAGACTGGTTTCATAAAAATTTGTATTTGATAATAAATAGTTTCCGAAATAGTTGAAAACTGACCGAAATAGTTGATCTTTTATAATACATGATTCTATTGGTAGATAACATATGCAAAAACTATGCTAAGAAACAATTCAAGCTGTTAAATTATTTACCTGACTTTTTGCTATTTTTTTTTGTGCGACAGAATCCCAAAACAAATAAATTATAGTGTGAAATATATGGTGTATTACGTTGTTTGTTATGATTTTACAAATCTTCAGCTATATACGGGCATCTCCATATTTCCGATTTGAGTTTTCGCAAGTAAATTCTTTTGCCAAAGACCTTAACATTAAATGCTACAACGCAATTAGCCGACTAAAAAAAATATGAAGAATGTTTATTATTATCAGGTATATTTTTTATAAGCTATAAAAAGTCAGAAACTGTAAATGTATGCGGTAGAATCTCTATAAAAAAATAACAACCAACTAGTAGCAACCATTCTTTGATAATTGGAGTCAGTTTTGCCCAGTATCGTCCGCAATCAGAAATTATTAACACAAACCCCCGCTTATCATAACTGTAATATTTACCATAGCCAAAAAAAAAAAGTGCGAATATCTGTGTTCCCACGTTTCCTCAAATATAAAGATTGGTTATATTATACTTCATAACATAAAAGGCTCAATACGCTATTATTACTGATGGCTAAATAAAAACAATGGTAGTTTTTTACTTTGCTTGTGTGCTTAGTCATTGCGCAGCAATGCGTTTGAAGTTAATTCTGTTTACAGAAATTTTTTGGCCTTACCTAATTTCAGATAGTGTTATTTTTGAAGCTGAGATCTATTTTTTCCTATTTCATTATAACTGGTTTAATAATTTTATAAATGGGTGATGTTTTATAGCAGACATAACAATGGATCATTTCTGATAAAAATAAATGGCCATTTAAGAGACAGGCTTTCTGTATTATTAAACTGCAAGAGTTACCTATACTTTTAACAGATATCTACTTTCTATTGGTAAATTTTGAGAAGATAGTACGCATCCGCAGTTTTCTATTCTCTTAAATAAATATGTATTTTTGCCTCCATCAAATAAAGGTTAATTTGGCTAACAAGTTATTAAATCCTCAAGCTTACAATTATTATCTAATAATCACTTTATTATTCCAGTATCTAACTTAGCCGCTATTTAACTACTGCTCACCAAACAAAATTCCCCGGTCTATACTGGAGTACATATTCCCGAAAATTGCCTCAAAGAATACAGGCACCAAATAAAAGTCTTTTTTTTCAAAGTGGAAACTTATGTTTTTTTTTTGTATCACGGAATTTTATTAGTGGAAACTTATGTATTAAATCTCTATACTTTTGAAAATTTGAAAATACTATGAAAAGATGGGGGATTCTCTTAGAGAGCGGACACTTTGCTATTAAAACTTTAATACTTTATTAATTTGGAAAACCAGCATGGTTTATGAGTAAAGTTATTGGATAATTCAAATCTTAAATAAAAAAATAAATCTTCTATTGGAAAAATGTCGATGATTTATTTGAGCTGGATTTTTTCCAACTTTTATTGGACTGGCGATGATTAAATAGTATTATGGTCAATTGTTTCTATAGTAAAAAAAGTCTGGTTTTGAAAAGAATCTTCCAGATAATACGTAAATTTATTATACCATGACTGTTTGCATACTACTATTTAGTCTACTTTTTTTCCTATCATTTTGCATAATTAAGATGGTTTTGAAAAATAAATTTAGCTTACTTTTTAAAACTACGCATGAAAATAGTTGATTTTTAATATTTTATATTTATTGGCTAAAAAGTATACGAAATGTCCAGTATGTCAATCAGTAGTGTACCAATAGTCCATGCACCAAATTTATTGGCAAATCCAAAATTGTAATCCCAAAATGTTTTTGCAATAGAAAAGATATGGAAAACTAAATTTCATTATGTGCCTCTATCTTTATTGGCTTAGTAATTACAAATTCAAACTTGGCCAATTTTATGACTAGAAAATAAAATTCTGCCTCGAACCCCCCCCCCCCGCATATTTTATTTTATTTACAACAAAAAGCTAGAATTTTTTTATTTCCGAATTTATAATGCGTATACTTGTATAAAAATCTATAATTTTAATTACCTGGTATTATTTTTCTCTTTTAGTCATCACTAAGTAAATTTTATTAAATTCAATTTCTCCCGTAAAAGTACTACATGTTTATCAATAAACATTGAGATATGATACTAATTTTTTTTTCAGTATTATATATATATATATACTACCTTTATTTGAAAAATAATCAGAGTACATGTTTTTATATTGAATAAAACACATTTTGATATGATTTAAAATATGCGCTATATTATATGAATTAATCATTTCTATTTAATTTAAAAGAGATAAAATAAGTTTTATCCCAGTAAAAGTTATTCTGAGTTTCAACTTTACTATTATCATTGAATATATTATCTGGTAACAGACATAAATATGTTCTATTTTTGATCTTTGGTCTTAAAAAGTAATGTAACTTTTTTGAAGTGTAATCATTTCAATAAATTTACATTCCTATTTTTTAATCGGCCCCAAAACTTTGTACAGAATTTTATGAGATATTATTCTATAAAAAAAATTATAATAAACTCTATTTTAAATATTCCTAAGATTTTACTGTAAAGATATTATTAAGAATTGATTGTATTTTTATATTTTAAGAATGTATTATGAATTTATAAAGTCTGTATATCTTTAAAAAATATATAAAATAGACGTTATTTTGCTAAATTGCCTAAATTTATGATCAATTTAAATTATTTTAAAAAAAAAACAGGTGTATATACTTTTATGACAAAATTTTCATAAAAAAATAGTTATGCATTAAAAATTTATGATTATACATACAGAAGATATTAATAAACTCCATTAAAATAAAAACTATAGAAAAAAAAATCACTTCAACAACTTTTTATTGATGCTACACATTTTATATTTTTCGAAATTCTTTTTATAAATCTGGATCATCTTAAATTCAAATTATACTGAAAATAAGCTGAACCGCTTTTTATTTTTTATCGCGCTATTCAAAAATCAGTCAAAAGATCAAAAAAAAACCGTTGATGTAATGGAAAATGTTTAATTTTTGTTATATCAGGTATCTTGAGAATGGGTGATTATCAAAAATGCTATTAAACTTCTCAGAAACGAAAAAAAAAAAAAACGTCAATAAAAACTTATTTATTAATTATAATAAAAAAATTTTAAATCCATAAAATTTATTTATTTTTGAAAAAAAATTCAAAAAAAAAATCTCTATTTGCTCGATATGGGAAATTTTGGTGTTTTAGAGCAAAAAAACGATCATTAACTTTTGATTTTATTAATAAACTTTGATTTTGGGGATATAGACTTGAAAATTTGATAATTTAATAAGTGAAAAATATTTAATAATAATTTAATTTAATTTAGTCTCATTATACTGAAATAAAATTAGACATGAAAAAAATATTTCATAAATAAAATCCAATTAAACAAGTATATTTGCTTTTATAATTATTTAATTTTTGTTTATGAAGGTTTTATGTGTTTTTTTTATAGATCATTCAAGCTAAATTTATTACAATTTATACTAAAAAAATTATTATTAGACTGAAATACGTATTTTAAATTGTTTTTTTATTAAATGGGATATTATTTTATTGAGCTATTTATTTAAAGATATTAATATTTTATCCTTTTTTTTTTGCTTTATTTAATATCAAATTCCTTGGAGGATAAATAATATATAAATCGGAATTCATAAGAAATAGACGCGTTAAAATAATTTTATTTTTATTAAAAACCGACTAAATTTAATATTTTTAGATTTTTTTTATATGTATTAATATATATTAGCGGATTCTAGAATTTTTTAATATTTCAAAATCATTTTAAAAGAATTTAATCTAGGTAAAATAATTCAATAATATATTAAATCTAAAATAAATTACTTTTTTATTTTAAAAAATTTATTTTATCAAGAAATAAATTTTAAATAATCTTTATAATAAATATAAATGTATTTTCGAAAAGTTTACTTTAATTTTATAAGTTTTTAAAAGTAAATGTATTCTAATAAATCTAAAATAATTATTGATTATCGCTTACATATCATCTAATATATGTGACACTCCAAAACTAAGTTATTTTTATGGCTATATTATCAATGAAATTAAACTCTATTTTCAATCATATTACCACTATTTTGTGTTATGGAAATTCAGATTATAAAAATCAACTTCTTTCTGAATATATATATATATATATATTTTGGTTTTTTTTATATCAAAATAGATAAATATTATTTGGTTGTAAATTTATTTATTTAAAAAAATCAATCTTTACATCTTTTTATAAAAAAATTTCAGAATAATTAATAGTTAAAAAGTAAATTTTAATTGGACACAGTGCATTTAAATTCAAAAAAAGCGAAAAAAAAAAAATTAGGAAAAAGTGCAATAAATTCCAGAATATGTAACTGAAAATTCGGAAAAATTAAGACCTAATTCGGAAATTATGTGTAGCCTTACAAGACCTCAGGTCCTGTATTACTTATATTTTTTTTTCAGATCATAATGAGATAAATATTATAGCTATCTAATTTTTTTTATTATTAAGATTTTTGAAAAGGTATATTTATACCATTTTTTGAGTTCACTTATATCTTTAAACACTCAAGATATATTAAATCTAGAATTATAATCTTCTGGTATATTAAACCGGTTATTGTTACTTTTTATAATTATAAAATATATTTCTATTAAAAATGATGCTTTTTTAATTTTCAATTCAAGATTTCCAGTTTAATGAACACGATTAGTTTTAATCAATTAAAAAAACCATATCTCATGTACTTAATTATTTAATTTCCATTTTTTTATTCATAACACTGGATACCTCTGAAACCAATCTTTTATAGAGGATATTTAAATCACTAATTTTAAATTATTAAACTACGTATTAAGCACTGTGATTAATTTATTAATCTGCATTTTTGAAGAGTTAAATTTATTTGGCTACAAATATTTTCAATAAAAATAATATAAAAGAGAAATCATCTCCTGTATACACCCAATTATGTATAAATTTTTGATACTTTAAATTGAAATTTTATTAAAAATTAAGTGAGAGCATACAATATTTTTGAGATAAATCAGAATTTTTACAGCTTGATAAGCTCAAAACTATTATGTAAGATTTTTGAGTGTGTTTTTTATAATATAATCCAAAAAAGGACAGTAAGCTATAATTAAAATGGCACTAGTTTATCTTGGGTTTATATAATTTATAAATTTTTATTTTTTAAGATTAGTTTCGATAATTTTCAGCAAACTTGATTAATTTAATATTATATTGGATTTTTTTTTATGTGATTTAATAATTGTATCAAAAGTTTACGTATATTTTTTTATACCTATTTACCACTTATACCAAATTTAAATTCACTTTTTTCAAATTTTATCTTACTTTTTTTGAACTTTAAATCACTTATTCTGGAATTTATTGTACTTTTTCCCAATTTATTCTCATTTTTTTTGAATTTAAATGCAATTTTTTCAGTTTAAATTTATTTTTTTCATAATCGAATTTATATTTTCAGAATTTGGAAGTGAAAATGTGTAGTAGAAAAAAAAATTAACATAATTTTTGATATTTTTATCTTTAAAAAACTATCACAACCTTCAAAGATTCTAAATATACTCTGGTTGGTCCATTTACTTTTTTTAAAAGGATTTTTTAAGGATTCCTGAAAATTGAAAATAATTTAAATGCTTTTTTAAAATAATAAAAAAATTTCAATTATTTTTTAAACCAAAAAAACCTAGTTTTACAATCAATATTTAGCTTTTAATAAGATTTAATAAACATTCATATTTTTTTAAATAATTTTTTTGTTAAAAATGTATATATATCAGCAATTTGTACCAAAAAATACATAATGATATTAAATTATTATTATTATTATTATTATTTTAACATCTTATACAAGGAATAAAAAGCCTTATTTTTATAATTATTGTTATATTTTTTTCAAAAAAAATCCCTAAATACTTTTAATTTAAGGTTTAATTGATTTTAAATTTTAGATTAGGACCTATCTTTAAGATTAAACTGAATATGAACTTTTTCGTTTTTTTTTTGTGGTTTACTTAATCCAAAAATTTTAATGTTGTAAAAAAGTACTGAAATGCATGTTATTTTCCGCATAAATCTTAAAATAAACTGAAAATTGAATTTTTCATTTTTTTAACTTATAATTTATTTCTATTAAATCTTTAAATTTAAGATTTTCGATAATTATCTAATATAAAATCACACTAGTTACTAAAAAAAAAATTTCTGTTATAAATTTTTTAAAAAATATAATATAGTAAAATATGAAGTTATTTGAGCTTGATAGTTGGAATAAATATTATTAATTACTGTATTACTATATTTTGGATAATTAAAATCCTATTAAGCGAATTAAAAATTTATTATATTTTTTTCGTAATAAATAGGCGCTAATATTGCGAAATTTTAACTCGAAGTTATAAAAATATATCAAATAATATCTATTTATCTCGAAATTTAATTTGAATTTTTATTAATTTAATCGAATTTCGTTTAAAAAAGAGCCATTTTGTTTTAATAAAAAAATTTATAAATATAAGTATATTTTTTATAAAGGGATATAAAGGCTATAATTTATAAATTTTATGAATTTATAAAAACTAATTTTTGGATTTTTTAACATAAATTTCTGTATATTCAGTCTTGAACTATTTTCCTTGAGGTATGGAGCTGCTAGAACGGAAAATTGGAGTTGAGTGATTTTTTTTAAAAATGTTTTAAATTTTTTTGTCTTATTATTAACTATAAAATTTATTTCCCATAAAAAAAAAATCCATACCCATCAATCAATTCTGTTTATTTTAAAATTTTAAAGTTATATTAAGCATTTAAATTTATTTAATTTTTAAATAAGAATTTCGCTGTAAAAATATATTTCAATATACTTAATTAAGATTAAAAAAATTAAAAATTAAATTAAATTAAATGAACCTAATAATTTAGGGATATATGTTTTATTTAACATATCTATATTATAAAATGAATATATGCGGAATTTATTTACACTATTAAATTAAATATGAGCAGATACTCTAATTATATATCTATCATCCATGTTAATAAAAATGAAAATGGTGTTATTAGACATATATAAATATAAAAATTTCCTAAATAATTTATTACAAGCCCTAAATACAAATCTTATTATTCTTTAAGAAAAAAAATCAATATAAATCCCTTGAGTCTATCACCTAAATTATGAGATATCTGAGCCAAAAAGTATAAAAACCTTCAATAAAAGACACAAGGAATATGTGAAAATTTCCAGAACACATTTAATCCATAAAACCTAAAAGCTAGATAAATTGACGTGGTTTAGGTGCTTAATATTGACTCTTAAAATAAAACTGAACTAAAAATTTACACAGCGTTGCACTATTCTCGATTAGGATTAATGAATTTAGATATCAGTGGCTCTGAAGCTAAAAATTTCAGGGTATGAAAATCTCGAAGTAGGATTAAAAACTGGTTTAGGACAGCTGAAACATTTAATAGTCCGAAATTCAGACAGATACCAACTTCTATCAGTTATTTTTAGGAAAAACGTGTCGAAAAAAACCCCTCTTTTGGACAGGGGTCTAATTTTATTAATCCTGTTAGAAGTAGACTCTGAATAGTAGCTCAATAGCTTCAATGAGATTTTTTTTTGAAGAGCTTAATTATATGCTGCATGTAACTTCTGTAACATTAATACTTGAAGCAATAAAATAGATGAGGGGGGGGGGGTCTATCGGTTGGTATATTGTGCCATTTTTCCTTAGGCGATCAGCCGGTAGTCTGACGGATGAGCTTATTTTAATTAGGATAATAGTATTTTCCATACATAATTTTCTTTTTTTCATATTTTTGTAATGAATTTATCTTTAAATAAATTCTCGAAATAAAAAAAAACATATATTAGCCTTAATTTATTAATATTTTTTTGTCGATAATAAATTTTTTCTTACCATTTTATCAATATTTTAATATGATTGCCTATATTTTTTTGTATAATTTATTGATATTATACATATATAGTAATAATAATAATAATAATAATAATAATAATAA
>LSSL01004370.1:0-13401 GCA_001953115.1 Smittium mucronatum
TTTTTGCTTATTACTTTTATTTTTATTGTAAAAGCTCCTAAAATAGTAAATAGCTTCATTTTATTTGAATAAGGATAGAATAATCTTTTAAATTCATTTTCTAGAATTATAACCAAAATATTAAGTCCGAAAAAGTTAAAACCAAATATATATATATTTTTACACAAATATTTAAAATGCAGAAACTTAAAATAAAATCCATAAAAAAAATTCGTTTCCATTCAAATTTTATAATTTTAAATTATCGAATTTCTCAATAAATGAAATTTTGAAATACATTTATCTATATTAAAAAATTTTCATATTAAGAACTAGAAATATTTTTATAGTTTGAAAAATTTTATATATGATCTCTAGAATTAATAAAGAATGATTTTATAAAAATGAATTATTCTTAATTGTAAATCTATTTGATCTAATGAAGAATATTGAAAAAAAATTATCTTAATAATTTTAAGTATAGTAATTTAAATATATTTTTTAAACAAAGAAATTAACTAAGTGCATTTTAACTAAATATAAATATGTGTCATTTAAATTTATTTACCTTCCCTGATGACCAAAACACAAATTTTATGCACAGATACAAAGACCTACCATTTATCAAACCCCCCATATATAATTTCATATATTCTATCTTTTAAATATCTAACTATAATTACAAAAGCTTAATGTGAGTATTACACATTTTTTATTAAAAGCAATCCATGTCAATACTCAGAAAATATTATGATTATGAACTTAATTCATTCATTGAATTATATCTATTATATTAAATAAACAATAATAAGATGAATATTTTTAATATCATTTAGTCGCACCAAAAAATAAATACGTAATAAAAATTATAAAATCAATCCTTAGATATATATTTCACTCTTTATTAGATATTAATTTATCGGTTTATATAAATTTTATATACATTTTATAAACATTTTATAAACATTTTATAAACATTTTATATCATTTTTATTTCAAGGGTTTTTTTTTAACTCATAAAATTAGGAATTAAAATAATAAGCATAATAGAAAAGATAAAATTTAAAAATTTAATAAACTGGCGGTAATTCATCAATTAGGGGTGTTTTTTACTACTTTCTAATTGGATATAGAATTGGTAGTAATTATGAATAAAATAAAAACTCTACTGATAAAATTGATATAAGTATAAATTCAAAAAAGATCAATGATTGAAAAAATAAATAAAAGAAAGTTTCAAAAATACTATTACTTCTCTGACATTAATGTAATTTTTCTCTGACTAAATTTAACGACAATCACGGTAGTCTAAATTTAATCATTGAAAGTTTAAAAAATTGAACAGGTTTAAATCATACCTCACGACCTAATTAATCTTTTCATAGTGTCAGATAAAGGTATAAATAATAAGTTTTTTAAGATATGAAAAAATATGAAATCAAAAATAAAATTTAAAAATGCATATTTTATAAAGCATTTACAGGCATATCTATGCTTTATAAAAATTTAGTTGAGACGTTTAAATTTCGAATTTGACTCAGAGCAAACTTAATTAGGTCTTTTACAAATTATATTGAACCATTTAAATTCACAAATTGAACCTTTTACAAATCTTTTTTGAGTTTTTTACAAACCAAAATATAACCTTTTAGAGATTTGATTTGAGATTTTTATAAAAAATAAATGAGCCATCTCCATTTTTGAAATTGAAAGATCTGTATCCGAAAAAATTTCTATTTACAAATATCATCTAACCACTTTCAAAATAAAATGTGCCATTTTTTCAGATTTCAAATCTTGGAAAAACCCTAATTAAAAATATTGTATAAATATTATTGCATTGGAGTATCGAAATAAATTTCACTATGAATCACATATTGCCATTATTTAAGCAATTGAAGCTGTTATGGTATAAATTAATAATGCTTTATATATTATTGGAAAAGGTAAATCATAGGAAAATAAGAAGATTTATTTAGACAAAGACGTGTTTATCAACAGCCAAAGTTATTTTTCTGGTCAAATGTGCAAAATATCCACGCATTTCTCATCACCAAAATTTTCAATAGCACCCTTAATAAATTCCAAAGTATTTACTTCTTCTTAGTTAGTTTGTTAAGACTCATGTGTACATTTATTTTTATCTTACTAAAAAAAATTTTCAATGGGTACGACATGTAAAAATAAGATTGTAATAATTTTAAACTGCAGGCATTCTGTGGAATAAAATCCCTGGCTATTGACGATACGGGGATTTCCCATTATGAAAAAGCTATTGTTATTAATTTAATCAAATTTAACCTTTTTCATAGGCTCTTTTATAAAAGCTGTAAAGAGTGATAAATTGAAGGTTCAAAATGAATTTTTTTTAGTATTTATAATTTTTTTAATATTAATCGAAGATAATAATGAAAAAAAAAATCATGATTAGTAGGAACTGTTACCAAAACTCCATTTCCAGATTGGGAGCATGTAATGATTCTTATATAGTGCAAGTTAAAACCAGACTCATCAATGAATACAAAATCACTGCTATATTTCATAAATTTGGAGTGAAAAAAACCTTGACTAATTGATTCCTAATTCTAATGTAGATTCCGAATTTACTCGATCAATTATTTCAATAATTTTTTTGACGGTTATTATTAGCTTTTTTAAAGCATTTTTAATTTATGAAATAGATATTATTACTCTCGTCTTTAAAAAAATCTGCTGTTTGATTTTTGACAGATATTACTGGGCTATCTTGAAATTTTTTTTCTATATCTAAAAAGATTATCATCAGCTATTTTTGAAATCCTTCTATATTATCTAGGATTTTATTGAGTTGACTCAGGATAAATTTAATTTTTAAAGATTTTTTTCTAAATATTTATACAATCTGCCACTATTATTCTAGAAGAGTCATAACTAATTATTAAAATTTCAGAAGCATTTTATATAGAAATCATATTGCCTAAATACTGACTTATAGCAATTTTCAAGATTTTTTATTTTGAGTTATTTTTTATCACAACTAGATTGGGTTTATATAATACAAGTACCCGTCATTTATTTCCACTCATTTTTAATTTTAAAGAAAAAATAAAGTACTAAATTTTTTGTGCTTAAACACCCAATATTTATCTTAGTAGACTTAAATAATCGGAATATGTGATTCATAGGGAGATATATTTCCATACTCCAATGCAATAATATTTATTGCGTATTTTCAATTAGGATTTTTCCAAGATTTGAAATCTAAAAAAAAAATCTCATTTTATTTTGAAAATGATTAGATGATATTTGTAAACGAAATTTTTTTGGATACACATCTTTCAATTTCAAAAATGGAGATGGCTAATTTATTTTTTATAAAAATCTCGAATCAAATTTCTAAAAGGTTATATTTTGGTTTGTAAAAAATTCAAAAAAGATTTGTAAAAGGCTCAATTTGTAAATTTAAATGGTTCAATATACTTTTTAAAAAGCCTATTCAAGTTTTTATGTGTCAAATTTGGAATCTAAATGGCCAATTAAATTTTATATTTGATTTATTTGCATGTTTATCTTTAGAAAAAAATTAATTTTTTTTAAAATTAAGAAAAATATTAAAAATGTATGTTAATAAAATATAAAAAAAAATATCAAAATATAATAGAATAAAATAAAGGTATCTAAATTAAATTGGTATTTTTTTTATCCCTTTAATATTGCTCTGAAAAATCTCAACCTCCTTGAATTTTATTTTTTGAGATTATATTACATATTGAAATTAATACATATTCTGATCAAATAAAATCATCATTTATTTTAGGGTCACTTTTACAATTTTCCATTTGTCTTAAATTGTTTTTTTAATTAATATATTTAATTATATTAAAGCCTTAGATATAAATTTAAAGCACACTTAAGGAAAATTCGGATACGTATAAAATTTACAAATCACTGCTGTATACAAAAAAATTCATTATATCGAGGGTGTCGACTGTATGTTTTTTTCATATATCATTAAAAATGTACGCAATTTTGTATAATTTTTTAACGCCATAATATTTTCTTCGTGATTTTATTGATTTTTTTTCTCTGGTAGATTCAAAATTTATTATCATCGATTTGTGATTCTAGTATTATAAGTCAACTATTGTGATCAACTTAATCAATTTTCTTTTTTTTGGTATTAATGTTCTGAGCTTTTATTGAAAATAAAAAAACTCTTTATCCAATGCTATGCAATAGAAATCCGTGACAGAAAAAAATATACCCAATGTTATGAATCATTCATATTTGTAATTTTTTCATGGATTTTGTAATTTTCTGTATTTATATTAAATAAAAAATATCGATATTAGCTTTACAATCTTCTGTTTATCGAAATTTCATGACTCGAGCTCTCTAATATAAAAAAAATGAATGGTTATCCGTATTGATATTTCAAAACTTCTTCTTTTTATGTAAAATAATTAATTAATGTAATTCCCAAATAAATTATTAGTAATTTTATATTTTATAAACGTTTTTTAACATGTATAAAAGAAAAAAAAAGAAGTTAATGTTATGTGATTTTTTCTTATTAAAATAGTTCTTTGGGCTTATTTATTTTAAATATGATGACTCTTATTCGCCAAAGCCACCCTTATTTCGTTTATGAAAAATGCTTTTTTTTTTAATTGCTGGTACTTTTTCATTTCAATAGGAAATTTTTCTAATAAAACTCTCCCAATGAATTCAAAAATCAAATCGAAAAAATAATTTATAAAACTTATTGAAATATTGAAATATTTATCTATCTTTCCGTACTCGAAATATTGTCTTCAATTATTCAAAAAAATTAGAATTTTACTCTCTTGAAAATATCTTGTTCTTTTCGTCCTTTAAATTTCTCTTTAATAAGCTGTGTCCGGCGGACAGAATATGTTTTTTTAGAATATTAAAAAGTGAATCCCGTAAAAAAAAAATTATTTAAGCTATTTGTAAAGGTATTTTAAATTTATGTTTAGTATTAATTTTTGTCACTGTTGAGGTCATTTTCTATCGAAGATGCCACAGTCATGCTATTTTCATGATCAGAGGTGAAATATCTATCTTATTACTATTTTTTATCATCTATTTGACCGTTTCAATATAAAAAAATAGTATCATCTTTTTAGGAATGATTAATCCAAATCATATTATTAATCCAAAAATATATTTTTTGATTAATATTTAATAAGTTATAACGTATATATTTTTAATTTTTCATTTTATGCAATTTTATTAGAGAAAAAATATTTTTAGGGTATTCTTGGTCTGTGGAAGACTTCTTCCGCAAATTTATGAGGTCTTTTGAACTTCAACCTTTTCCTGAGGATTCCCAGTATATTCCTGAAAGCTTGTAGAATTTTTGGTAATCATAGTGTTTCACCATGTCAGTTATAATTTTTTTTTTTTTGAGTTTTATTGTGATAAATCGTTGTTGTATTTGTTTATTGCTAAAAAATAGTTTAAAGAGAGTACTTGTAAAATAGTAATGAAATTAATGAAAATGTTATAGAGTTAATATATTTAGAAAATTTCAGTATCAAGAAATGTAGATTTAAAAGTTGTAAAAATTTAGTTGAAGAACCTTAATAGATTGTTAAAGAGTTTTAATTTTATCTGAAGCGTGCTTCTTTCTTTAGAGTTCGGCTGCAGCACACTTGATACATTAGTTTTTTCGTATGGAATTCACCTCTTAATGATATTAGACTTTCTTTCTTTCTACTTTCTTTTATTTTTCTTTGATATAATATAAACTAATTAGTATAATATAACTTTTTTAAATTATTTTGTTTTGAAATTTTTTGTCCCTTTGAAAATCAATATTTTCATAAACGATTTTCAAAGAAAATGTCTTCATTGCACAATGATTTCTTTGCAAACTAATTTATATTTTATTTTCTTCTGTTTCCAATTTTGCAAATAATTGAATTTGATTTTATAAAGTTGTAAATCATGATTGTAATTATGGGAGTTCGGTTATTTCCTTATTAGAACTTCACATATATTCCAGTTAGAATATAATGTGGTAAATTTTGAGATAGGTGTTTAAATTAGTATTATCTTTTCGCGATTATTTACATAATATTTATAATATAAAAATAAATACATTAATAATAACTTGATTTTAATTTTTTTAAAAAACTCTTATTTTTCGTATTATTAGTGAGCCAGTTTAAGGTATAAATTCATCTACATCCTACGATTATTTTCTTCATTGAGAATTGATTGTGAAAATCAAATCTAACATCAAAACCATTCTTCTCCATATTTCAAAAAAAAAAACAGTTTTTGATAAATCCTTAATTAAAATTATATTAACTATTTAACTTTTCAAATTATAAAAATCCAGGATTACTTTTGGATCTAATATAAAATCTACCCCATCGATACAAAAATAAGTTTTAAATAAGTCATTGAAAGTTTTTGGGATTGTAATTTCTTTATTTGTGCCAGATTAACCCATAAATACTATATTATCGATGTAATAAATACAATTAAAGAAACAATAAAGGATTTAATATTTATAGAACATATTTTATTTGTGTTTTTCTAAGTCTGGTTGTTCATTTGTGAAGATTTCAAACATCGATTTACATATTAGATTGATTAATTTGATTTTACTGACCAAATATTCATAAGTTTTATCCTTTTTATTTAAATTTTCGAGGATTAAATTTATTCCTATTCTAATCTCAATTTAATACATTAAGATTTCCCATTCAGAATATTTAAATTGTTAAACTATCTCATTTAGATAATTAGAAATCAAATTTTTATAAAAATATGACTTTATGGAAGAACATAATAATAAAAATATCAATAAAAGTAAATAACAATAATAAATACCATTTTGATAACTAAATATCAACATCTGGTCTAATTAATGCGCACCTCAAGAAATGTGGATAATTCTAATTTAAATATAAAAAACTCTTTTAGAGTTGCTTCAAGTGGGTGTATGAAAAAGGCTCGTTGTGCCAAAAAATTAGTACCAATGTCAATGTACTTATTTATTGTTGAAAATATTGAGTTCCTGGTCATAGCACATTTTCAGACAGAATTAATAAAGATCCAATTCATTCCGAAAATTAAATTTATCAATCTGAACATATCAATAATTTCTTGAATTGAATTGAACTTAATCCATTCATTTCTTCCTGCTTCGATATTTTTTACCTTTAAAATTCCTTTACACCAATTTTTTTATATACCTCCTAAATATATTACAAGATAATCTCTTTCCACTAAATCAATACTTTCGACCCCATATCTCATTTCCAAGAATGTCATTCACATTGTGATGTTTTATTTTGATGAACTTCGAAAATTATGACACTAAAGTAATAAATCACAGGTAGTTTTACTCCTGAGGGATACTCTCAATTAAACTCAGCAATCTAGTTCAAAGATAGAGTTATTTGTTATTGACCATCTTCAAGTCTTTAGCAATTATGGTTTCCTTTCCTGTCAAAGCTAATACAAAAATATTCCAGATTTTAATTTTTGGTTCAATGAGGCGCGAAAGAAAAGATACAAAATTTTAGCAAAATTTCTTTAACCTAAGGTGTAATAGAGAATTTTATACTTTAATAGCATCCATCAATGCCGCCACTGGTTGTATGTTAATTTCTTCTAATTTGATTCTAAAACTTCTAATAGATTCCTTATCCTTGAGAAAAAATATAATTAGTTTTTACTGGTCTTTATTTAGGTGGCTTCATATTTTTTTCAGTTAGTGGATTCCATCCAATTGATCGGTTTGGTAGCTTTTTGCTATAGGTTTTTAGGGCTTTTTCTGCGTATTTCCCTATTCTAATAATTGAAGATTTCTAAATCCGAAAAAGAAATTCTAGTTTATTGGATAAAAACCTATAAATCTGAAAAATAAAAATTGGGATTACATTTTATTTGTCATACTATGGAAATTCTGCTTAAAGGCATTTCTTGAGAAATATATACTTAATTCAATGCATTGACATAAATATATTTTCAATAATACTTGATTTCCCCTTATCAATGGAATTTAGGAGCGAAATCGAAAAAGAATTGTTCGGGAGCGACGATTCCCTTGATCAGCCTGAAACAACCGCAGAAATTGATCTTTTACTCAAGTTGGGTAAGGATGTAGACATTCTTGAGCAAACAAACCTAGAAAAGCAAGTGAAAAATCTTATTAATGCAAATTCTGATAATCAAGTAAGAGTCTCTTCCTGACATGAAATTTTGTGAAATTCTTTATATATAATTTTATTTTATTTTGAAATTAAAACTTTTCAATAAGTAGCAGGAAATTATAGAAAAACAAATAGACGCAGAAGCCTCAAACTTAAAGCGTAAATTGATTTGTGAAAAGAAAGAAAATAAATTTGACGCCTCTAAAACCAAAGATATCGCAGAGATTCATACAAAATCTTATACCATTAAGAATGAATTCAATTCATGTCCCTCCGGTCCCAAGGATTCAGCCAAAACTCTTATAACCAACGCTGACCTTTCTGAATATGGTATAAAAAAATCGGTCACCAAAGAATTTAATATTGTTCCCCAAAGGGGTGCTGCTAAAAAGTCTCTTATTTCTATCAAAAAAATATCATTTTCAAAGTTAAAAACTCCTAATTCCTCAAGTGATTTTTACCCTTCTGAATCTGCCGATAATCGCTATAGTTCCTCTGTTGAAAATGATTCTCTCTCTTTCGTTGAATCGAATTCATCTTATGAATCTCCACCTCCTAAAAAACAAAAACGTTCCAAAAAAATGAAAGATAAAAAACAGCAGAAAGATGACGGAAGTCTATTATATTATATCAAAAGATTAACTTCTTGGAAATTATCAAGATTTAGAGAGAGGAAATCCGACCCTGATTTGACTATTGAACAGATCAATGACAATCCCGAGCTTCTTTTGGAATTTAATCAGGAAGAATATAACTCTGATCCAAATATAGACGATAAACAGGTAGTCTTGCCCAAAGATATACTGTCTACATTAAGAGAGCAGCAACTGTTTAATTCTTCAAGTTATGTTTCAGAAATTCCCCTATTTGTGCCTAATTCTATATGGTCAAACTTATTAGATTATCAACAGGTCGGTGTTCAATGGTTATACAAGTTACATAACCTAAATTGTGGTGGAATTTTGGGTGATGAGATGGGTTTAGGAAAAACTGTCCAAATAGTGTCTTTCCTTGCATCCATTTACCACTCAAAAGCTTTGGCCTGTCAATCATCATCTCACCCTACTAATCACCTTTGCAAAACAAAATCAGAAATAAAAAAAATAGACAATTATTCAAAAATATATGATTTCTATCATGAATCCGACACCTCTTCTAATAAAGATGAGATCAAACATATAGCCATTGAGAATCAAATCGGTGAGTTTCCTATAAACCCCGATGTGACCCCTCACTCTGATGTACAACTGCCTTCATTGCTCGTATGCCCTGCCACATTAATAAACCAGTGGGTGAACGAATTCCATAAATGGTGGCCTCCTCTAAGAATTGTGGTTTTGCATTCAACTGGAAGCGGTTTCCGTATTTATAATTCCAAATCAATCAAAAAGGATAGTCGCAATCCAAAAAGATCTAGTGAACAACTAGTATCTTCAGATGATTCCGAATATTATTCCTCAGATATTGCTGATGATTTTTGTAACAATAATTTAGGGAATTTCAATAGTAAGATGGACGTGGATGGGTTTGATTCTGAAGAATATTGGGAACATGATATTTACGGATGGCGAACTAAAAAGAAAAAGTCATACTTCAGTAACAAAAAATTAACTCGTAAACTTAAAATCAATTCGTCAAGGTCAGATGATTTTTCTAAAATTCTTATGGATCAAATATTAAATCCTACCTCCAAAAACAAAAACTCAATCATCAAAAATGCCTGCACTGTCTTGATAACAACTTTTGCCGGTTTGGCTTCTAACAAAGGAAATCTATTAAATGTGAGATGGGGGTATGTGATTTTAGATGAAGGTCATATTATTAAAAACCCTTTAACCGATGCTTCTCTAATGGCTAAAAGATTGCTCACAAATCATAGAATTCTTATTTCTGGCACACCAATCCAGAACAATCTTCAAGAATTGTGGAACCTTTTTGATTTCGTCTACCCTGGTTTATTAGGGTCCCAGCAACAATTCTCAAAGCAGTTCGAGGAACCTATTACTAACTCTAAAAGATCCAAATTAAAAATCAAAGGCAGAAATAAGGAGGTTCTTAAATATCAAGATTTTGGAAACGATCTCGATGTAGTTTACAATTCCATGGTTGAGCTTCGGTCCATTATTAGTCCATTTCTGTTACGTAGAGAAAAATCAGCAGTTAAAATTTCTTTAAAGCCTGTCAATGAACTAGTACTCGTTTGCAACTTGTCGAAAATTCAGCGCGAATTGTACAAAAAATTTATTTCTAGCGGTATCATGCAGGAAATTTTCGAGGGAAAGCTCCATATACTATTTGGAATTGATTATGTCAGAAAAATAGCAAACCATCCCGATCTTGTGTCCAAGAAATTTTCAACTTTCGAACCCTCATCCGAACCAAATGAATCTCATCACAACAGCGATAATTTTAAGATATCTGTGGATGATCAGAACCAAGCTGTAATGAGTTTAAATTTTGACCTTGAAGAGAATTCCATTAGGAATCAAACAGATTTCAACGATTCGTCGCATGATTATTGTGAATGCTGCGAGCTAATTAACAAAAGTGGGAAGCTTTCTGTATTGCATTCACTATTTGATCTATTTTACAAAAAACATCAGAAAATCCCCTCATCTAATTCTGAACCCGAGTTGCCAAACAAAGTTTTGGTATTTGTTCAAACCAGACAAATGCTGGACATAATTGAATCGTCTTTGAATCTTAATCACACGTGCAGAAAATACACTCTCCCACATGTAAAATACAGATACTTAAGGATGGATGGAACAACACCAGTTCAAAATCGTCAAAGTTTGGTTGATCAATTCAATAAATTCGGTTCACTACCTAATGACACAAATTTAAAAAGACACAAAAAAAAAAATAATAATGATGATGATTTTTATATATTTCTTTTGACCACAAAAGTTGGAGGACTGGGACTAAATCTAACATCTGCTAATAAAGTTATAATATTCGACCCTGATTGGAACCCATCTCTCGATAATCAAGCTAAGCTAAGAAGCGTTAGAATTGGACAAAAAAGACAAGTTACAATTATCCGGCTTATAGCCAACAATACGATAGAGACTAATATCTACTACAAACAGCTTTATAAACAACTTTTATTTCTGAATGTTCTCAATAATCCAAATAAATTTTTGAAAAATCAATATAGCTTTTATTCTCAAACTGTTGGCGATTTATTTGGCTTTGACTCTATGGCTGACATAGGAAAGAATTTGGCTGAAAAATCTAGACACGATATGGTTAAAAGCTCCTCTGACTTGAATGAGTGCGAGGAGGTGAAGAATTCAGATGTAGAAGAAGAGCTGGATGTTGAGGGGATTGATGATCTAGATAAAAAGAATTTGGCTTACGAATCATCATTAAGTAAAGGTTTTTTTAGTGGATCTAAAATATGTAAATTTGATAATAAGCCAAATACTACCTTTTCTCCTGAAAACGACAAAATAATGAAAAGTATTGCTTTACCGCAATCCAAAAACGTGAAAAACATTTCTGACCACTCTGATGATAATTGCTCACCTCTCTACGTCCAATCTGATGAAGTGCAAAAAGAAATTATAAACGAAGACGATTCAATAGAAATAAGCGAAATAAAGAACGTTTCTAAGGTGGAAGCATATGATGATTTCTCTTTTGATGGGCAGTCTCAAAAGCTGGGCAGCGATACCCATAATAAAGAGAAGTCCAAATACGCCGAATTAGGGAATTCAGAAGATTCAGTGTTAAAGGATCTGCTAAAAATAGCAAACATCGACAAGACGATATGCCAAGAATCTGTGTTTAAGAATAGTAGCATGTACAATGATGAGGATGTAGAAGGAGGGCTTAGCAATTCTCAGGGAATGAATTCATCTAGCAATAGTGGGATTGTGGGGGATCAAAATGAACAATTATTTTCAGGATCTGCAAACAAATTTGAGTATTCCGGAACGGCTGGAAATAATTCCTCTAAATCTATTCTCTCTAACTTGATAAAGTTGAAGCCTTCAGCTAGTCGCGATTTAGGTAAAGGCCAGTTTATGGAATCAGGAAGCAAGTTCGGAACGGTTGAGAGCTCAACCGATTATAGTAGAAATAAATTTAAAATGTCTAATGTCCCACTGAAACACAGTAGTGTTAAATCGCTATCGTTGGCTCGACAGAATGTGTGTCAACCCGAAAAGTACTTTTTTTCAGATAACAAGAATTTAAGTTTAGATGCAAAAGATAATAAAGAGATTAAAGTGGGCAAAAGTATGGGATACAGAAATAAATACATTACGGAAACTCCTAAAGTAAATGGAGCTAGACTAGGTAATTCCAGGGATTTTAAACTACCTAGTAGCAAATATCAGAATACTGTTATAGTTAACGATGCCCAACTCTCAAATGTTAATATGAGGAGAGATTCGGAACTCCAAAAAAACATTAATAGTAGAGAATCCACCAAAGTCAATCAGAAGAATGTGCAGAATAATGTGAAAATAAAAACAAATACTTTTATTACTTCAGGTTTGAGTAGTAATGCTAGTTCAAAGAATATGTCAAATTTGCAAGAAGGTATAGCTAAATACCTCTCAGAACGGCCTATGTTTGCCGCTAGTCAGCAAGAACTTATCGATTTATTTTGTGCTGACAAAAGTGATCTATTCAAGGTTAAAGATTTTTTGCTACAGCTTGAAGGGGTTGCTAAAAAGTCCAAAATTCCAACCACCTTAAAACCAAATAGGGTGGGGACAGGATCAAAGTCAGGTATTCAAATGCTAGGAGGAGGAAGGACTGAACTAAGAACCAATACGGGACTAGGGGCGTCTAATCAGCAAAAAGGCGTGTCGATATGGACACTGAAAGATAAATATTAAATGCGTTAACTGTACATTATATATATATATATATTTATTACTATGCTATTGGTTTAGAGTAAATAAAGCATTAATTTTTTGAGATATTATTTATTCTGTGCAAATAAATACAAGGGTTATTGGCATAGATGAAATATAATTATAAAAGAGCAAATATAAAATTTTTTTTGAAGACTTTGCGATTTAGAAAAGCCAATATACAGACAACTAAACGGTTTTTTTCTAATAGAATTAGGAGTCGAATGGAACCAAATAGGTTACAGGGTTATGAGGGGAGAAACATTGAATGGGGATTAGATCAAACTCGTTGAAGATTCAGAGATAAATATTGCTCATGCCAAGAATAATTTATAAAAATAAAAATAATAAAAATGGTGGGGGGGGGGGGGGGGGAG